>PNEQ01069688.1:0-14522 GCA_003012365.1 Medauroidea extradentata | reverse complement strand
CAGATACTGCATACGAAGCTGACATAACTTTGTGTATTTCGCTCATCCTGTGTTTATATATTCGAAATTGCGGCTATTTTTATATTTTTAGAATTGTACTACATATCTTAAGAAATAACTGTCAGAATATTATCAAAATTAGTTCACATGTACTACACACGAAGGTAACTTCATTTCTGTGTATTTTGGTCATCCTGTTTTCATATTTTCAAAATGGTGACTATTTATATATTTTTTGCTTAGTGTAACATATCTTTTTAAGAAGTATTTTTTCAGAATTTCAACAAACTTGGTACACAAATACTACATACCAAGCTGACTTACTTCTGTATATTTCGTTCATCCTGTGTTCGTATTTTAAGACGGCGGCCATCATAATATTTTTAGTACATTATTATACGATGGTAGCCATTTTTATATTGTTAGTATAATATGCCATATGTGTTGGAATGTTTTTAGGGATTTCATCAAACTTGGTACATGTATTCTACATAGCCTACAAAACTGGCTTAACTTTTCTCTATTTCGTTTATCACGTGTTCAAATTTTATAATGATGACCATGTCATATTTTTGTGTAATATGACGTATTTGGGGAAATATTTTTCCGAAGTTTATTAATCTCGGCACGTATATTCTAGTTAGAAAGTTGACTGGAACCTTGTGTATTTCGTTCATACTTTGATAATATTTTGAATTCTGCAGCTATTTTTTTAACTTTATGATAGAAACTTCTCAGAATTTTTTTTTTATTTTAGTCAAACTAGGTACGGGTATATTGCTTAGTAAGCTGACTTGTTTTTTGTATGTTTCGTTTTTCATATGTCTTAATTAATATTATTATTCAATATCCCTAGATGTACGTAAACTATTTTAACCTTCAGGGTTAATTTCAACCTTTTTGAGGGAAGTAGACTTATTTGTTATGCTGGTAACTTTTTGTTTAATTCTGAAATACCAAATTCTGTCGCTATACCAAACCTTCGGTTATTTACTATTTAACACTTTCGTTATGACCACAGTATAAATGCAATATATTTGCATTTTCTACAAAGGCATCAGCTAACACACAAATGCCCAAAAACAATGCTTGTGCAATCTATATACCATAATTTCTGATAACTTCTTCAACTGAGTTAGATAACTTACGGCACATTTCTAACAAAACTACATTTATTTTATAGTCTGTAATACACAGCTCGTCAAGTAATCGCAAAATATACATTCTTATGTGGGTAATCACCAAATCTAGTAGGTTTTACTCTATTAAGTAATTATCGTTGGAGTATATATCACCGGTTTCATCCCAACACTGTTAACTATGCTGATAAATATCTTTTATCTTTATGAACTATCATATTTCAATAACTTAATATTAAAATCACTAGTGACAAAGCTAGTGGGCGATAGCACCTCAAATGGGCCAAGGCCAAGACCCCCCCCCCCCCCGGCGGAAAGTTTAAATTTAATAATTACTTAAATGTATTATTTAGTCTCTAGGCGTACTACCATCACTTAATTATGTAAATAGCATTATACACAAGTATTTATGTATTCTTACTCATTTTTTCACAATAATGGATTATTTTAATAACACACTCTTAGAATCTATTCTGTCGAGTTGGGTCTCTTCTGAAAGTGAAACCTGACTCCGCCACTGAAGACGGGTGGTGAACCCACTAATCGTCAAGTAAAATGTATTGCTTCCGTCTACAGCGTTACTGAAAATTAGTTTAAAATACGGAGGTATGATTATTGACGTACTTGTATATGCAAATTTATGCTATGGTAAGTCCTACATACCTAGAGTTATATTCGAATATGGTATCTAAGTATTTCAAACAAACAAACGTATCCTTCCTGAATTTCATACACTTTTTCATTGAGTAATGGTTCAACTTTATTTGCCAATGGGTTTTTATAGTCATGCACTGGCTAAGTTTCATTTTTAAGGGCAACCGTCAACATTTGTTGGCACGATCTTAGAATTCCTCTATGACCACGGTCTTAGAATAACAGGTCTGGATCACGGTCTGTGGCCGTAGTCTGGACACTAGCCTATCTATCAATGCTATTCAATTGACCCCTTTATTACTGAAAGCGCCACTACCAATGAAGTGATGTTTTAACAATGCAATATAGCGTCGTAATGCCAGTTCCGACACGAACTTGCTGCTCGTAGTTCCATGTAACAGAATGTTACAACAACACCGGAGTGCCAGTGGCGCCAATCAGTTATAATACGGTCAATTTTCAACCCAAGCGTTCATACCTGTTTCTCTCGTGGAGGTAATAGTGGATGGAGTGGCATCCGCCATATTCAGGGTAGTCAAGTGAAACATGATCATCTTCGAACCGCGCATGCACGTAGCACTTGTTTGCGTATGTCGCCATATTGTGGGTGGCATAAGAACAGCAGAAAGCAGTGCAATGTAATGCTGTACAACTTTAGGCTTACGCACTAAAATTGTAAACATGATACTTTTGTTTCACGTAATCAGTAATGAAGAATAGTACCAGGCGGGACAGCACAGTTTTCAAATTGTAAGGATATGACAAGCTACCTCGTACTATATGTATATACAGTATAAACTTGATGAAAGTAAATAAAATTTTTCTTACCTGTGAAAAGTTAATCCTCCGCAACTGCCGATTCTGTTAGTGCAGCCGAAAGCTGCACAAGCTTTCACCATAATTGTGTAGTTAAAGAAAAACTAAAACCGTCCAATTCAACTCAATGTTAAGTGTGTACGTCTTTGTCACTACTACGTCGACTGCTAGAGGCTTCACATTTGCTCAAACGCTTCCACTCCATAGAATATTACCTCCATGGTTTCTCTATGGCCGTGCTCTATGACAGAGTTTGTTAGCTCAGAGCTCTATCTAAGAGAGTCTACATTAATTACTTGATCTGTGGTACAAACAATTTCGTAGCACAAAGAAAACAAACGTGGTGGTGAAGTTCACAGAACTGTAATAAGGTTACTTGCAATTTTATTTATGTACTATGTGATCTTCGTGTGGTGTTTAAGATAAGAAAATCAAAGTTCCGCAATGGCATCTTTATTTCTGGCTGATCTGGACCCCAGTGTTGATGAAGCAATGTTATTTAAAAAATTTTCCGAAACGGGTCCCATTACTTCAATCAAAATTTGTCGGGACAAAACTACCAAAAAATCTTTGGGATACGGGTACGTAAATTTTCATAAACAAACAGATGCTGAAACAGCTTTGGAAAAAAACAATTTAGACGTCATCCATGGCCGTCCAATCCGAATAATGTGGACGAAAAATTCTACAAATTTTCACAAGCCAGATGGAGGTAACGTTTTCGTAAAAAATTTAGGCAAAGACGTAGATGATAAAACACTCCGCGAAATTTTCTTGGGTTTTGGCAGTATAGTTAGCTGTAAGATTTCCTACGACAGCCAGGGAAATTCAAAAGGATACGGCTACGTACAATTCGAGAAAGAAGAGTCGGCAGCGACGGCAGTCGAAAAACTGAACGGCTCGCTGATAAACGGGAATGAACTGTGTGTCGGCAAGTTCATCCCACAAGAGAAGCGGAGCAAAGAACGCGTCAGCAACAACATTTACATAAAGAATTTACCGGACAACATGGAGGACGCAGTCGAACTGATGGCGAAGTTGTTTGAGAACTACGGCAGCATAATAAGCTGCAAGATTGAGGTCGACGACGAACAGAAGTACAGAGGTTTCGGGTTCGTGTCTTTCAAGAACCCACAAGACGCCGCACGAGCCGTCGAGGAGTTGGATGGTCTCCTCTTGGCAGGAGGCAAGCGACTCTATGTGGCACCCGCACAGAAGAAGTCAGAGCGTCAGGAAATGCTCAGGCGGAGACACGAAGAACTGAAGAAGCAGCGGGCCAACTTCTTCCGAGGTAGGAATCTGTACGTGAAAAATCTGGACCATACAATTGACGACGAATACTTGCGCATACAGTTCTCGACATTCGGAACAGTGCTAAGCGCGAAAGTCACCATGGAAGGGAAACGCAGCAAGGGATTCGGGTTTGTATGTTTCTCGACCATCGAAGAAGCTGCACGTGCTATAGTTGAAATGAATGGCCGCCTCGTGAAGAACAAGCCCATTTACGTGGGCTTGGCGCAAACAAAGGAAGAGCGCGCCGCCTACCTGAAAGAAAAGTTTCTCTGCGCGTCCTCAGAGAATTCCCCGAGTGTAAAACATACCAACCAAGAAAATACGTGTTCACACAATCAACAAGAATCTGTTCCAGTGGCGGCTAAATCGGGAGAAGCAACCAACGTGGTTGAAGAGCCTTGTGTTTCTTCTGAAAATGAAGCAGATTTGTTGAAAGATGTGATTGATTTACAGAAAGTCGCACATCATTGTCTGGCGCCACACAACACAAGTGAAGAGTTCCAGTCACACGAAAAAAATATAATTGTTAATTATGCATCAAGAACTGAGAAGTGTGCACCATGTTTTGAGACGCCTAGTAACACTGAGAATTCAGATCCTGAGCTAGGTCAACAAAGGACGCAGAGAAAAATGATGGCTGAACAGCCTGATGCACTAATTGTTGATCCGGAAGAAAATAAACGTGCGCAGTCTCAAATGTTTGTGCGAAATCAAAAGTGTGACTATCAAAAGGAAGTTAGTGACAATCAATCACATGCAGTCGCAGATGAAGTAATAAAAAACAATGAATCGATCGATTTACAGCAATTGCAGATGCATCATACAGACTTTGTGTCTAAAACTCTACTCCCAGTAGTTCAAGAAATGTACCCAAAAGCTGTCGATAAAATAATGGACTTCATAAAGGAAGTTGATGTGTGTGAACTCCAGTACGCGGTGCAGGATCGAAAGGAGTTAGACAAAAACATTGTTAAGTTAGTCACACTTCTTGAAATACACAATTACATGTCGTACAAAAAAAGCCAAATTTACTCTGAAGCTCTGAAGAAAGAACTGTTCAAGAAATTCTTTGCTTCAATGTAAAGTTTTGATTAAAGACACTCAAGATGTAATATGTTATTCGGAGATTGATATGTTTTTATGTTTTTTTACCTTTGTGAATAAATATAACATTGTAGTAAATTAACCAATATATTAAGCCTTACTTCGATATAAATTTTCAAGAACAAACAAAATTAAATATTTGTCATAAATATGAAACATTGTGGCATATATCGTTTACAACTAGCCTTCTAGTTTACTACGTGAAGACACACAAAAAATAGGAACAAATAACATTTAACATTTAATTTTATCCATCAAGTTAATTGTTAATAAATAATTAGTTAGCTTACTATTTTTCCGTTTAACCAACTTCAAAACGTACGGATAAGTTATATTCTATTTGTTTATCTAACTCAAATATAATGTTTATAAGATTTTGAAACTTAATGTATGCATTCCCTATTTAGATACAGGCAAATTGCTACTAGTCATTGCCTCTACGACTTGCATAAGACATGGCGCAATTCAACTAAGAAACTTCATAAAGTCATGTATTATGCAAACTCAAGGTAGAAAAACAAAGTACAAATATTTCACCTAAATTGAACATAATGGGCTAGGTTCACGCTAAACGCGAATCAGCGGGATGCAGTTTTAAGTTAAAAACGAAAGTATTTTAAGAGTATTTTAAGAGGAAATTCCATACTAATATTTACTAATAGCTTGAAGACAGAAATGATTCTTAACGTAATGAATGTAAGACACGAATAGTTCGCTGCATGGCTCCAGAGTTTATTTAAGTCTGCTGTATAAGCTAGGAATTGAAAATGTGTATTTTAAGTACGCTTTCCGAAAGGAAAAGTAGGGTTATGAGATCACCTTCCTGTCTTTCTGTGTATCTACCCCCCCCCCTTCACAAAAAAAAATTAAACCGGTGAATATAAGTTCGTCAGGCTTTGTACACATGATATATTACTTAATAACCTGACTTGACTTCAAAATATCTACTTTTTTCCTTTTTCATATTTTTCGTCAAGGTACAGATATCTAAGGAATCGCATTTTATAATTTCATCAAACTCGGTACACATATCACAGAATAAGGAGGATAGCACAGAACAAGGAGAGTAGTATAGAAGGCTATCTTCCATAGTAACGTTTGAAATAAAACAAAACCTCGCATGCCACGATCTCTTGCGGAAGGGCCCCGAACTAATTTCTTTAGCGCGAAATTCAAACGTAGTTGTTGATATTATTGCATTAAAATTACTAACTAAGATATTACTATCAAGTGTTTATCTGTCTATATATTTGCATCTTTCACACATTATGACTATCGCCAATCATTCTATAAGAATTCTTGCAATAACAATAAATGGACGTGTATAAAATAATAATTGACTTCCCTCATTTTTAAAGCACAACATAGGAAGGAGCGTCATTTCAGATTTTTCCTTGGGGGGGGGGGTAGGGGGAGGCAAAATTTATTTTCGGCGACAGCGACCTTGTTGCATCTTTTTTATTAATTAAGCATATATAAATTAGAAACTTTAATAATAAAACTTTAGTTTTATGTGCTTAAGTTAGCATTATTTAAATAACAAAATACAAAACATATTTTACACGCGTGAAATTCTAAATCCAGGGGGAGGCATTCGCATCCCCCCCCCTTGCCACTCCCAAATGACGCCCCTGAACATAGGTCGTTGTGATTCAATTGAATTATCAGTATCACTGAGTGAGTTAATACAGCAGTGTACATATTCAACAGCCCATACAGCATAGTGGAATCCAAAAAAAAACGTCGCTGCAACGTCACACAACAGGACCTTGTGACGATATAGACATCCCACACGTCCCGAGTACGTCTCACAGATGTCCTATCAACGTCTAAAAAATATCCAGATGTCCGCTATTTGCAACGTCACAGGATGACGTTGATACGTCGTCGTAGGTCGACAGGAAGTTGCCTCGGGAGGTCGTTTCGGAAGGTAGGAAGAGCTGCGGGAGGTCGCATCGACGTCTTACAAAAATATCCAGATGTCCGCTTACTGCGACGTTGTAGGACCACGTTACTGCGAGAGGTTGTAATGATTTAAAAAATCTAGATAATCGATGTGTGCGAAGTCACAGGTACATTCTGACGTCCGTTTTTGTGACGTTTAGGACCATCACTACAACGTCGCCACAGGATATGGCGACACCCTAATTTATTCAGATGTCGTCATTTTTAGACTTCGCTGCAGGAGTTGAAGTCGTCATGGAAATACGAGCTGTTACTGCAGGAGGTTATACAGAATTCGCTACACTACATCTAAATCATGTCCCTGAAAAATGTTGACGAGACAGACGCCGATTCCACGACTGGATGGGCATAACTAATAGCTGTTCACAAGCTTTAGCTTGTGATCTGAACTATCCATTAAAATAATAATGGTTGTTTATTAGCATCGTATTAGTGTTTACAAATGGGCCCAGCACATGTCTAATTAAATGTATATTTAACTTTCTCTCCTTAGCAAATTGAGCAGTACGACTAGCATAAAACATTAGCATGTGCAGAGTTAAAGATGATATTTTCAAGAGGTTATACCCAATTTTTGAAAGGCACTGTAAGAATCCCTTCACCCATGAGGTAATAAAGTGGAGTCGCTGTGCAGAACAAATTGAAGACACACTTGTCCCACTAAGCTGATTCACGTAAGGAATTAACGACTTTTAATTCATTATTCGTCCTGCAAGACAAGCTGTGTGCGACGTAAAGTTAACCTGGAGTGCACTTTCTCATATTAGATGTAGCATCTGCAACCTCTTGTACCCCTTAGTGCACCTCTATCATACAAAGTATTAAGTCTGATCAATACGTTCACAGTTCACGTAGACCCGGACACGTCTTTACTTAGCAATACGAACGTAGAACTCGATTCAACTTGTTTTTTAATCCCTCATTCATTTTTCATATTTTTTAAATTTAGTTTTAACAGAAAATATGCAGTTATATAACACAACTTCTACAAGTTTAGATTATGTTGTTAAACCTATTTAAAACCCATGCAATACATACTTACATACTTGCCTACATAGGCATATGTTAAGTGGTGGTGTGTATCAGTCTATAAAATCCAGTAACTTGTCACACATCAGAGAAATACAATGGATGGCTGTTAAGGGATTCCAGTTTAAATGCAAATTTAATACTGTAAATCACTGTAGCTTGGTTCGACCTCTTAACTCAGTGGATAGTGTTCCTGACTGGTAAGCCAAATTTCCCGGGTTTGATTCCCAGCTGTAGAAAAAGTTAAATTGTTCAATTACCTCTCCAAGTTCAGGGACTGGGTGCTGTTTCGTCCCTTCACCCTCGTCCTGCAGAAGACAATGGTGAACCACCACAGTATCAACCTTGCTTAGTCACACCCCCCAATCCCCTTGAAGTACAAATCTGCCTCTAAGCTGTACACTTACCATACTTGTTTTTTTTTGGGGGGGGGGGGCATGGTGTCGGAGTGATCAAACAGCTTGGCTCCCACCTGCGTAATTTGGGTTAGATTGCCGGCACGGTCGGTCCCCCTTATTACACATGAGAAATGTGGCTGACATTGTCGTTGCCAGCCGAGTTTACTCAGGATCTCACGTTTCTCCCATCCTTGCATTCAGCCACTGCTTTATACACTTCTTCAGGTAGATTGGGCGACTGGCATGTCACTCTGGTAAACCAGACCATCCTGGTATCGTTTTCCATTATTTCCCTAAATTAATCCATCCATGCAAATGCTGGGATTCAGGCCATGACCAATTCATCTATTTCTTGTCGTTAAACCAATTGCGTTGTTGTCGACAAGAAGTAAAGCTCACTTACATTATAATACGCCTCATCACAACTCAGCAAACAGTTTCATACAAAAAAAGTCATAATTTCCTGGTTTTTGTGAGGTCTCCTGTTCTTTTACGTAGCATTATTGGCTGCTATTAAGAAAAGCAACCATTTACATGGATCATGAGGGACACGAGGAAATAAATCGACAACAGAACACCAACATTTTTATCTCTAGAAGAAAATGTGCTTTGTTCTTCATCATTAACTGTGCTTATGTCATCACACAGTAATGTACAGAAAATTAAAGAAAAAAATTTTGAAAGTAATATTTTTAAAATATGAAAACAATTTAGAACGACTGTTTGTTCATTGCTACTGTGCAAAGACTTTTTCTAAAAACAACAGTGATAAAATAAATTAACATATATTTTACATATATACACCTTAACCACATTTACACTCCAAACATATATTCAGGTAGGTAGAGGAGTAATACAGTTAGTCTTCGCTTAACATTGCAGCTAGGTTATTAAAACGACGATACTAGGTAAAACAGCTCTAAAATAGGAATATTTATCAACTTGCATCAGTATTATCCAATTACGTTTAGACATTTTTGGTCTTACTGTGCCTGTGTCTTTTAGCCCACATTTGTGTGTGTGTGTGATCAGTTAAACACACTCCTTTTAAAGATAATTTTATAATTATGCATTGTTAAAAAAATTGGCAGTCCATTTAAACAGTTCATAATGAACAAATAAAAACAACAAATATCTTAATATTTCTAATAAGCTTGACGATTTATTGCGTGACATAATTTTGTAAAACAATTTTAAGTTAGAATCGTAGGTGGACCACAACATTTTTAAGCTATTTTGGTCGTATCTAATTCAACAAAAATGTGTACACAACAGCAAGAGGCGAAACATAATAAGCATTTCCAAGAAAAAAAAATGTAAATAACTAGCTAGGATTTATCATTCATTATTTATCAAGGCCTGTAGTAAAACAAAGTCATTTTAGTGATAAGAAAGTCTGTTCTTTGTAAGTAAACAAGAGTAACAACAATTTCAGAAACTTTTTAGAGTTTCTAGAAGACCTGATATTACACATCTCGTAACATACGAACTGAAAAAATTAGTGTCCTTTCAGGTTTCTGTAAAGTAGGTTTCACTGTAAATCATACCATACTAAATAAAACTAAGATAAAGTTCAAATGACATTTAATGAAATGAAAATGGTAAACATTGTACAAAGCACAAATATAAAAAATAATTATAATATTTATGTGACAAATCCAAATAAACAAACTAATATACTTCCATTCCGCTCACCCCTGTGTGCTTACGCGTGTGCATGTGTACACAAGAGCGCGTGTGCAATGTCGAGACATGTGAATGAACAGCGCTGCATTTTATTATCCAACAAGGCCTAAGAAACCCAAGTACTGGTACATCGGTCATGAAAGTTAAGAGACCTAATTAATACACAGTGGTTGTCTTTCCTCTTGTAAAATCATACGCAATGGTGATTGTATGAAAGTTTTATTTTGGGACTAAACCCCACGAAAATATATTTCAAGCACTTTCTGGATTGTCTAAGCATATGTTTATAACAAACCTCATTATTACAAATTGCCAAAATTTAGTTCCTTTCAGGTTTGTATTAATGAAATTTTTCTGTATTATGAACAGAATGCGTTGGGGGAAGCGGGGGGAAGTATCAAAAAATTGTGGAGAGCAAATATGGGCAATGTGAAGAAAAAGTGTACCTAGATTCAATACAAGACGGAATCGGTGAGAACAATGTAACAATGGTCAGTCATTACAAAGATATTTTCCAATCTCAGAGCTTACAAATGTGTGTGTATTGCGAAATTGTACTCTGCTGTAGGGACTCTATTGCAGGTATTGAAAAACACTACCAAGAAAACTCTTGAAAATCCGAAAAATAAATGTAATAAGTGTAATAAACATATTAAGTCTTAAATCACGTACCGTAGTACCTTAAATGATAACAAAAGCTTTTTTTATACAACTACCTTGGCTATTAAAATAATTTATTAAATTCAACGGCTTAACATTGTCACACATAAACATGCACACAGTCAAATAGGTTTAAATAGGCAATGGAATTAAAATCCCTCGTGAGAGTGCATGAAATGAAAATCTATCTGGGTTACAATAAAACAAGTTAATCTTTAAGTATTGTGGGCCATAAATAAATTCAAGTTAAGCAAAACATAAAGAGCTATAAAGTACTTCAGAATCTCATATCTCTTTGCTGGTGCCAGTAACAATCAACGATAGACAGTAACAATTTGAAAAAATATCAAAAAGTAATGAAATAATATTGGTATTTATATATGTGGTAAAAACTATTCAAACTCATTAAAGAGGTAAACTTCTTAAGTTCCCTATACAGCTTGCGCATGAACTGCATTGCAGTGTGTTAGAAGAAAGTTTAATTAAGGTTACTTCTGAATGTGCGGTCAATGTCTGTATCTACGGAAAAGAAAACACATTCGAAACTATGATTCTCTTTTTTTTTTATTTTTTAAATATCATGCATAGAAACATACTTTCGTGGCACCTCAAAATGTCCAAAAACAGTTCTTTTCAGAATTCTGTCGCGTAAAATATTCCAACCGCAATCGTAAAACAAAAATTCAGAAGCACGCACTGGACTTTACTTTGCACTTGCCATATATAAAATATAAGGCCACCGCTTAAAGTCCCACAGAAACAGCCAACGACCGAAACACTGCACGCCGCACATAAAGGCGACACAGTTATAGAAGCATGAACCAGTTTAGCTCTTATCGCCTGCCTGCTTCCGTACCTCAGACGCAGCGTCTAGCGCGTGCTGTATAGGGCTCTTAAGTGAGAACTTACGAGGGCTTTACTGTATAATGCATCTAGGATTTACGGATGCTTGACTAAGGGCCGGTTTCACCACGCAAGATTAACTTTGTAGAAAATCGCGATTACATTATCGAGATTACAAGTTAATCTTCCATTTTAATCTCGATAAAGTAGCTTGTGTTTCACCACGAATTATCTTCCTCCAAGAAAATCGAGATAATATTATCGTGATTTTCTGAACACGGGTGTCTGTAGAGTTGCCTTAAACGTACGAAAACTCCCGAACAGCTGTCGGAGATTCCCGAATACGTATGTTTTATGCTGTTGTGGCTGTACTGACCAAGGGTACCGGAGGCCATCACTGATGTTTTGTTTTTTGTATGATGATATCGTGTTGCGATCGTCGACGTGAAATACAAGTAATTTTTTTTAAATATGTAATAAAGGCCAAATCTTTTGTAGCAAATAAAATGGAAATATAACGTAACAGGAAATTTTAGTGTTTTTACGCAACAGCAAAAATTAGGTTAATTTGCAATTGAAATGTGTGAGAGTTTGTACATTATATCTTATGTAATTCGTTGATGTAACGGCCCTTTATTAAAATTAACCTATAACCGTTAACTCAAAATACACCATATATTTTTTTTTGTTCGTGGAGGGAAAAATTATTTTTAAGAACACATTACTGACTTCAGATTGCATTTTTGTGTGTCAAAACAACCCACCCGCACATGCAATTTCAGAAAGGACGTCGAAATATTTGACAATGAAAAAATATTCCATGTGTTAAGAATTACATGAATACAATAATAAAATAAATAATATTTTACTACATATCAACTTGCATATTGACCTAGACGATCGTCAATCCATTCAAAATATCTGTGGGCAAATTATTTTGACACGAAAACGTAATCTGAAGTCAGCATCGTTATGTTCTTCAAAATAATATGGATTCTACATCCTTTGAGCCATTGTAATACACTTTTTGAATTGCGAATTGTCAGATCTCTCACCAATTGTTGTTTACAAACAACATATGTTATGAGTTAATCTCGATAATGTGACTAAAATCGGCCGAAATTGGAGGGTTAACTATTTAATCTCGATAACCCAAGAAAATCGAGATTAAGTGTGTGGTGAAACGTAAGTGACTGAAAATCGAGATATTTTACTACTTAATCTAGATAATATTCCTTAATCTTGCATGGTGAAACCGGCCCTAAAGATATTCACCCGCCTAGCTTTGACCGTTTCCTTGCCACAAACAAAACAAAAACTTACTCCATGTGCACAGGTAATCAAAAATAACAATATTTATGCAATAAAATTAACGCTGTCCTAAACTGAATGGACTAAACAACTCAAATAATCAACAGAAACCAACAAAATTCACGAAAACTGGAAGTACCTAACAACAAATTATAACAGAGTGGTCCGTAAATGAACATTACATTTTAATTAGCACCACAAACGACTGAAGCAAAAAAAAAAAATTAAGAAAACAAAAAAAAAATCATCAGCACAGTGATAAGGAAATGTGTGAAATTAAATTAAATACTATGCCATTTAAGATAAATTAACTTAAAATAAAGCAATTCATGTCGCTAAGTAAAAACTAACAGTTTACATGGTTAAAATAACACTCGCGATTATGAAAACGGTAAACAAGTGTTACATATAGTTTCAAACTAAACGTGGAAAATAATAATAATAAACATATATTTATAAACCTTCAACAACTGTTTTTATAAACGTCAAATCCACTGTTCGATCGAACTGGGTTCAAGTTTCATCTTCTGAGGCACTGATATCAGTCTACATTAAATAGGTTCAGTGTACATTTCTGCTTAAATATTACAACTAAAACTGCCTGGACTTAGCTGCACAGAAGTCTTGTGGCATGCTGCTGTTAGAAAATGTCATTTTCACCATCACAGGACGCAGAAGTTAGAGGTTGGCATCAAACTAGAACATTGTAGATCTTCTAATAGAGTTAGCCCTGCAAAACAGCCACCATGCATGTATTCATCTACGTGTTTGCACTGAAGTCAACAAAAGCTCATTACTATATTTCAAAAAATTATTTAGTTGTATCCTATCAGATGAAGTTCTTATTTTTATGAATATGGTGTCCAATGACACAGCACTTAAAATCAATCTATTTTATGAGTCAGTACAGTCATCATTACAAAAACCTATGAGTTGTGTGTTGTGTTAATGGAAATATTACAATTTGTCAAGATACCAACAACTAATAATCATTGCATGCTGTGTATTCTGCACACTGAAAAGTTACTGTGGCCGGTGGCTTTCAACATAGATAGTACAACTGAACAAAAAAAGTATCTTCCGTAAAACCACCTAAGCATGCCTGTGTTTAATCAATACACAAAACACGACGGACTAGACAATGAATTGTTTACAGAAATTGCCGTTTTATTGAATAAATATATAATGTTATCAACATTTAGTAAATTTTGAACAGTTACTGTGTAGGGCTTAGGTAAATTTAATAGGTCTATAACTACTTTTAGCACAGTTAAATTTTGTTACATAACTACAGTACATATCAAATTAATAAAAACAGTAGGGTAAACATGGGTAATTTCGTGACAGTGGTAAGTTCGTGATAGTTTTACATCTGCTTCTCACGAATTAACCACCGGTGCTAGAGGTTCATGGCGGTGGCGCTAGATGGCAGAGGATTCACGCTTCGCGATCTAGGTAACGCCACGCCACAGAAACACGTCGCGCGTTGGCAGCAAAACAGTTTGTTATTCGCGGAGCAAAAGTGTGGAATTTTTACTCTGTGTTCGCAGTGGTGCTAAAGTATTGTTTGATGACGTATTTAATTGAATGGTAAGTCGCAGTTCTTTTATACTATGAAGGGTAA
>PNEQ01069682.1:0-58249 GCA_003012365.1 Medauroidea extradentata | reverse complement strand
TAAGCCTACTGCAAATAGTCTTCACATAAACCTTTTAATAATATGCTAGATTAAATTAACGTACTTAAAATAGATAATTTTAAAACAAAAATGTAAATTCTGAAATACAGTAGTCTTGTTCTAGTGTTACGATATGCATAATTATTGCATTTAAAACATCTTACATACGTTTACGATGTTTACGTATATGTTCACATATAGGTCAGGTGCACGAATTTCATTTAAGAAACGATTACAATTCAATTACGCGGCTGCACATTACTGTTGTCATGCGCTCTTATTCATTCATTAACAACATTTTAGGCTGTAGTTGCGTTTTCTAATGTGTTTTCTGTCAAAAAGTAATTTAGGATAGGGTTATGTTTAAAACTTAATGTTTATAATCATTAATGAGCGATGAGCTTGCGACGATGACAAAAGTTTATTTTTTGTATTTCTAAAAAATTTTTGATAATTTTTTAATTTTCATTTCAAAATTCAGCATTTTTTATTAAATACGAAATTATTTTATTTTTTGTTTTTATATATGTCAAATCATAGCCCACAACATTGTTATACACTGTGAGTTTTGTCAGTTTGCTATGTCAGTTGGTTTAAGTGGCGTACTTAAAACCGTAAAGTGCAAATTTTTACGTTTACGATTCGTTACGCAAGAAGTATGAGGGATACAAAAGTTTCCTAAGAGGAAGATATAATCACAATTTATGTCTAAAATAAAAAGAATATCTGGTACAAATATAAAAATAAATAAATACCTTGAAAACTGAGGTGTACCGCGCCTTAATCTGCCAGAATCGCCACATCCACCAAACTAATATTTTCTCTAGATTCCAAAATGTTATTGAATCTCTAACAACCACTGATTTCGCTGCACAGTACAACATTTCAAAGACGTTTTGTTAATACCTGAGTGAAGACGGTTTATATTGCTGGGACTCCATTAATACAATAATCACGGCTTCGCAGCTTCCAATTTTTTAAGTTCCCAGTCATCTATTTCAAAGACATGAATTTTCTGAATACCTGCAATATGGATCCCTGCACATAAACCAGTCCTCTTCTCCCCCTTGACAGCCGTTTGTCATGACTGACAGTCCATTGTTTAACAGTAGCCAGCATGATGCATACAACTATGGCCAGTGCCAACAAGACAGCTGCTGAAGACTTGCTGCACATATATCTCTGCCGCCTGTACATCGTGACACTTCTCGACTAGACCTGCTGTTGTGGCGCCTTCAAGAACTCAACACCAGCTCACAGACTTTACCGCAACTTCTTTGTTACGAGAAATGTTCTGATGAATAGCACGCAAGTCAGGTCTCTCTGGAGAGAACTGTGACACTGCTGTTGAATGGCTTCTCCAGGTTTCATTCACCGCAGGCGCCTTCTGTGTAGCTACTCTCTGACAGATACATGTGCGTGCAGTTTAAAGACTACCGTTCAAAGGTTTGTACCAACCGTTAAGTTGACCACCTGCCCAGGCCGCCGACTGGTTTACAAAGCTTCTAAGATAATTCGTGAACGTCTCGTCGAACATGAATAATGTCTGCTTAGGAATATCATGTAAAGAACGTCGCATATTCGCCACTACTCATAAAAGTACATTTCTAGTGGACAAGAATCGCTATTAAAAAAATGGTGTTTTGTGGTTTTTCAACTACGAAAATCTTGGCGCGAAATATTTTTAAGTGTACAGGCGTGTACAGTACGGCTTAGCCATTAATATGTCACAAAATGATAGGATCACTACTGAATGTCTTGTAGAAGCGAGCAGTCGACGAGAGTGACTTGCACCTAGAGATTAGGTTAGGATAAGTTCTTCATGGAAAGCAGGTAACTGGAGAGAAAACAGTTCGATTGGAACGTATTTGAATAGAAAGGTTGGCAATGTATACAAACCTTGGTGAATATAGACTTTGAGTGGTATCTGAGCTGTAATTAGCAACTACAGTCCTGGGAAACTCCCCAAGAAAATATTTTTATTTTAAGGCGAAAAATTGTGTTTTAAAGCGAATTGTATACCCAGCATAGAATAAGTTGCTTGCAGGAACATTTTATGTTTCAATCTTCATAAAATCCTTACATAAGTTATTCAGGTGACATTTTAAAGCTAAGAACAGGGCAGTTTGTTGCTTGGCTATCCGCACTCAATTCCTGGCGGGGTCGCCTTGGATTTTCGCATAAGGAACTGTGAGGACGATGTGATTGGTCGGCGTGTTTTCTCCATATTTGCGTAGTTCTCTCTCAAGTCCTCGCTTTTAACAGTCTCACAAACATATTCACTATACTTAGCTATGCTATTGCTAGTATGCCAATCACGGAAACTTACAGCAGAACAGGAAAACTAATTATACAGGCTGATCCTGAACTACAGGTACAAATGCTATGAGCTGATCCTCAAGAAGAAATAAAGTAGAAAATATATAGGTCACTTGGTACATAGGTTTAATATTTAGGGAGCATTGAGCCTTTGAATATCGAGCTTTGAAACCGTATTTTATTAAAATATCCAAAACTGAATTATCTAAAACGACTACGATCTAAATATTGATTTATGTTATTAGAGTCTTCAAACCCACATAAAATGCTGGTAGATACCTTAAACCGTTACAAAGATAACAAGGGTGGCCAAACCTCTAATTGGATGCAGCTAAAGTACCTTCGGGATATTTGAACACTCAAAGATGTTTTTTGAGTAATGCGAAGTTTGTAACAAACACGGTCCTCTCTTTACAACTGTCTAGGAGAGATAGTGTTTGTTAAAAATGCACGCGAGTGCCAGGACAGCATAGAGAATACTGTGTACATGTGTGTTGATGTGCTCAGTTCACAGGTTGGGTTGGACAATCATAGTAAACATCATCATCCACACTTCAATAAGTTCACGATAACGTCTCGACAGGTACAAAGACCGTGTACTGACACGCTATCCAAAATAGGGTAGAAAACATTACATATTAACCACGTCGTACAGTAACTTGTAAGGGAGATATGCACCCTTACAAATCAACATTTTAAAAGGTTTTAACTGAAAATATTAACTTTTATTGGAAATTAAAGAAACAAGTATGTGAATGATGGTATCAGTTTACAATGATTTTAAGGTTTTGTGGAGTACAAACGTATCCTACATCGAGAAAATATAAGGATGGTATGTTCCTACCAATGTGAGAAACACACCTGTGTATTTTCATTGCTTTTCAAAGATGAATTACACATACATAATACACGTCACTTTAATGGAACACTTTAATACGAAATGTTTGAGAGCAAAAACGTGTGAAGGTGCATTGTGTTGCCTGCCAAGTACACAACCCGCATTGCAAGGTTGGTTATGCGACCACGGTTAGTTGCTGTGTGTGAGGGTGGGTTACGTGATAATGACAGTCGTATGTTTCTACAGATGTTCTGATAGTTCTAATCGAAAAGGTAAAACCGTACATGGTAACTTGTAAAAATGCCACATGTATTTTACAGTAACTGTTCAAAGTACTAAGTGACCTATATATTGTCTACTTTGTTTTCATAAGGAATCACCTCACAGGGCTTGTACATGTAGTTCAGGAACAGCCTGTGTATTTGAGTAACAGCTCACTCGCAATTCATATTAATGTTTAATGATAACACTCGAATAAGAATCCTTGACTTCGTTTAACGCTTTTTCAAGGCGATTTTCCTTTACGTTTGTATAATTGATTTTATAAAATATCCACAGAACTATAAAGCGAATTAAACATTATACATTTGCAACGTTTATTTCCGTTCCTTCTTCGTTGCTTTTCGTATAAGCCTGCACTACAATTGGTAGTGATCGTGGATAAACGTTTCATTACACTGGCGGAAAGTCAAATAAATAAGCACTCCGTTGCATTTATTGGTTTCGGACCCGATGCGCCAGAGTACAGGAGTCGCCATTATTGGCAGTTAAACGTTTCTTATGTTGTATATAGCCCCGTGCATTGAAGAAAGATAAACTGACGCTTTTCTCGATCAAAACTTTTATAGCTCATTCAATAAAGCAATTTCGTGCCGACTTATTAAATTCGTGTGCCATCACTTTACGTAGGCATGTCTACATTTAATAATAGATAAAAAGGATGCCTCGCCGACGTCTTCCGCGTCCGGTACCCGCCACAAGAGTGCCTCTCACCCCCGCACAGCCACAAAGCTTCCTCTTCTCCTCCATGGAGACGACAACCAGCCAATCAGCGACCTCCTGGCACGATGGCTTATCGTATCCTTAACGCTAACCAATTATCAAATGCTTTTGAAATTTTGTACATTTGAACGGTGGTGGGCGCCTTCAAGGGGGAAGAGGGTTGGTTTGCTCCTCTTTCTCTAAGTCTCTACTCTGTCGCTACCCCGCTGCGCACTCTGAAGCTATTATAACGTGAAAACATACATCTTTCCTACAAACTTATTTTCCCAAAGTTTGATGTTGGTAGGCTGACATTCGTATTTAATTAACATCAAAATCATTTACTTGGGCTATTCCCGATACGTAGAACTGTTTACTTTGAAATACTGAATAAAACTAAACTTGAATGAACTCTCTAGGACAATTTTGACTATTAAAATAATTATAACATACGTACATTTATTTACACACTTTACGAATGAATAAAGTTGCGTATCTCGAATTTTTAAGGCAGAGATGCCATACATTACTCCAAGACGCGGCCAAGTTCAGAAATTTGTTACATAAATAATTGAAACCGTTCAACGTATCGAAAACAGTGAAATACTGGGTTCCGTCTTACTGCGCAATGAATCATAAAAACATTCCTGCAGAGCTGTTAGTTGAGTGCACTTAACATAAAATACATTTTGACACCACATGATATTTAGTTGTGCTATGTGTTCATGGCTCGCGTCTCGCGTAACGGTGCAGAATATCGCGCACAAATACACTACAGCATTGATGTGAAGGTGGTGAGCGATGAGGCTGTATTGGTGTAGAAAAATTAAAAGCACCATGATATAAAACCAACATTCAAATGTGTAGGAAGTTAATACTTGTCACTATTCGTCGGTCCCAACTCGCCCACTTGCACTGCGAGTGACTTAGCTCAATAACTAGCCAGAATACATAGCCCTTATGAACGGAACACTAGAGAAGCATGTTCTGTCAGAAAAGCATATAAATAAAGAACACTAGCTCCTTTTTAAATTGCGTCAATAATTGAAAAATTCAGATTGGGTTGAACGTTTTATTTACCCAAGACAGAAAAGTCAAACACAAAATTATGACATCATATAAAATAAACACCCAAAAAAGTTACCTCATATTTAAATTGAAACCGAAACAATATGCGTATTGTATTTACGTAAGCATTACAATTAAAAATTTATTGAACATGCGTTTTGAAAATAAAATTTTAGTGCTTGAATTCTGAATGAAACTAATTCTACGCATACAAATTTTAAAAGTTCTGGTTTGCCCTATGGGTACAATTTAGCCAATTACTAAGTATTGTAACCAAAATAAATTCATAAAACAAGTCACTACGTATTGGTTATATAAAGAGCTACTGACACCATTATTGAAGCTCGTAGACAAACTTAGCTGTCATAGTGGGATTCGGCAGTCTTCTTGAAGTGGTCATGCGTCGACGCAGCTATACCTACTGCAGGTGGACATCTTGGTTCGCCTCATGAACTCTGTTAAGGGGTATTGATCCCTACCTCCTTGGATTTATCTGTTTCTTCTCGATAACTTCTGTTCCAATAGACGTATCAAAATTTTTGTCACGACAAGTCATATATATAAAATTAATTGATTTTCTGTAATTGCTGGAACCAAAATACATTCATTATTTTGCAACGGGAAACAGCTGAAAAGGAAAAAATTACTTTATTTACGGGAGCGACTACAGAGGCCACAACACTAACAGAAACAATGCCATATGGATTCTAAAAAGTGAATGAAACAATAAACTATGCCTTGTCAGCGTGAAAAAAGTAAAACAATGTGCCTATTCCCTGATTTATGAGAAAAACCGTAAAACCGAACTGACAGTGATCAATCCCCCTTAACGCCCCAACAAGTCTTCTGTCACGTTGACTTGCGAGCCGTGGAGTACTAGCACAGTTCTGGAACACGCAGAATGTCAGCCGCGCTTCTTTGTGAATTCAGTTAATTGGCGAAAGATCGACCCGGGCCATCTAACGTCCCCATCATCGGCGCAACGCAACACACACAGAAATGATCAATAGGTGTGCACAGTTAACAGCACCACAATCGTGCCAGTAGCGGCTTCCATTCGTGTACCATGAGCGGGTTGATACCTTAGTGCTCCCGGCGTCATCAGCGTGGACCACAAACTGCACTCGTGGACCACAAACTGCACTCGTGGACCACTTGTGTAACAAATATTGGCTAACTGCTGACAAGCTACTTGTAAACCAGTATCGGGCCGCTTATGCCCCGCTGATGCATTGTTCGTCTGTTCATTGTTGGCTAACTGCTACCAAGCTGCTCGTTAACCAGCGTGCTACCAACTAGTGACTATCTGCTGGCAATCTTCTTTTATCTTACCATCAGGCCGCTTATGGTCCGCTGATGTGCTGCTTGTCTGCCAACTGTTGGCTAACTGCTGGTAAGTATTCAATTAATTATCACGTTAAAACAGACCGAAGATCTACGTGAAAATAAGCATGAAAAAAAAGTTGTTAAATATTTAAATATCTACGGTAATAAGCCCCAGCGGATAGCCTTTCGTTTCAGCCATATTTTTATTGAAGTTCTTATTTCAACTAATCACATTAATCTCATAAATTGTTAACATTTTGCTTTGAAAATATCAGCTCCATCAAATTAGTTCTCTAAAAATTATCAAATTTAAGTCAAATCAGCAGTGTCACTCGTATAATGCACAAATACTTAAGACAATAATTTTCTATAAACATACCAAAAAACGCTCCACATGACTTCAGCAGTAA
This sequence comes from Medauroidea extradentata, assembly GCA_003012365.1. NCBI lineage: Eukaryota > Metazoa > Arthropoda > Insecta > Phasmatodea > Phasmatidae > Medauroidea > Medauroidea extradentata. The sequence continues at coordinate 51,307 of PNEQ01069682.1, read as the reverse complement.
TAGTTGCGCTGCCCATAAGCGTGCCACTTACATGTTCCCAGCAGTTAGTAACAGTTGAGATGCCATGAATGGCTCACAAGTTTGCCGCTTGTATAACCCCAGCAGTTGGCTGGCCACATATGGTCTGTAGACTAGCCAGATATTTAGTGCCACGTTTGGCATTCCACATGTGGCCAACAAGTTAGCAGCAAGAGAAATCCCTTGGCCGCTCATTAACTGTTTGCGACAACTGTTTACCGACTGTTGGCCAATTGGGGCATGCTACGTGGTAGTAATTGTGAGTTATATTTGTTTGTCGCTGTTCATTAACAATATTTTATTCATTTACAAATTTAGACATCCACGCTTTGAATCTTATTTATTTAGTTGTTTGCATTTTCTAAAAATTCTGTCCTTTTAAGACGTTTGTTAGTAAGTTCATGTAATTTTCAGATTTTTTCTTTTATATTTTGGTCATCGACGCTTGTTTTTTAGACTTTTGTATAGTAGGGATTCTTTGCAAGAACGATTTGTTTTGTGTATTTTGTTAATACTTAACTAAGTTGCAAGGTAACAATTTTAATGAACTGTGAAAGTAGTCTACTGATCGTTTCGCAACATTGAGTAATTATTTATTATTTTATTTTTTATATTATTGTCAGTTTTATATATTTCTTAAGTATTATGCATGTGTTAGTTACGTTATTATTTTTGCTAATTGCGTAAACATTTTATCGTTTTTCTTGCCGCAACTGTGGTTAGTACTTATTTTTGTAAATTTTATATGTATATGGTTTTTATGAATTTGTTTTAAAAATTGCCTAAGTGGGAGAGAAAGCTACATGTCTAAACTTCACCGCGTACTGAAGACAATAAATAAATCCCATCTTGGTTTTCACTGGCGACCTTGGTGTGGCTCCGAACTGGGAGTTGAAGGATAAAACTAGCTCTACCAACTCACGACCACTCGGGAGTAAATAGAATCTTGCTGAAAAATTGTCTTTGAGGTATATTTGCAATCTTTCGTCCATAAAGTCTAAAACATTTTTTTTTTTCATATTCCCTTTCAGAAAATAAGATTGAACCAAAAATAGGAAACAAACAACACTGAAAAATTTTAGTTTCCTGGTCGTCTAACTTAGCCATAAAATCAAACAGTCTTTAGTTATAAATTTGTTCTTAGTGATAAGACATTCTCTCTTTATGCACAAATAATATTCTCTTGAAGGATTTTTTGAGCAGTTTTCGCTAGACGTGAGTAGAAGTCGCAGGACCGATAAACCAGTTGGATGTGTATGTTTTATCGAACATAGTTGTGAATAAACCCCAATCATGTTATTGTTTTACCCCTTTTTATATTTTGGTTACTGCGAAAACATTTATTTGTATCTTTCTTACACTGGCTCGATTCGTAACCAACATTGTTAGACTTGTTACAATGTTATACTAGTAAGAAAAATTTGGTTACAATTATAACGTCTCAGACCCTTTTGAAGTAATTAACTTTTTACTAAGTCTCTAGTAATGAATGATCCATAGTTTTCAAGAGAAATCAAAATCACGTAAAACCGTAAGCGTTATAAAGTAGGCCTATGCCAAATATTAAAACAGTTTAGAGTGTATATATTTCACAGGTGTTACTGTGTTAGCAAATTGTTTAATATTACACGTTACTTTAATAGCATAATAAGTGCAGAAATAAAATAAATAATGTTAAATACTAAATATTGGTTAACTTCATTAATCGCTTTCATGACACCAGACGATCTCATTTCTCACTGAAACATTTTGATGTTCCAGCGAGGCAAGTCGATGAGTAAGTCCATATTGAGAGATCGAGTGTGAAATATTTTTTAAGATTTAAGAAAAATCTATTTTGCGGACACTTGAGCAAAATAACCGAAAGTATTCTGTAAATGGGGAATTTTCAGAGCCCATATAATCGAAACGGTATTGCACAACTTAAGTTAATTGCGATTTTTAATAATTAAATACTAAATATACACACTAGTAAAACATGATCTATTTTTCAATAATTACTCAGTACCCATCTTTAATCGGTGACACATGTAAACATGATCCATTCAGCTGCTTACGCAAAACACCCTGCCAGCTTCTTCAGTTTCAATCTCCTGGAGAAAAAAAGCAAACATGGCAGGTTGTCGAGTGAGTGGCAAATAACTGGCTCTGATAGAAATTCGGTTAATTTTAAAAGAATAAAAGGATGTTTCGAGAAATATTATTTGCAATTTGGAAAGTATTCTGAAATTCTAAGCGAAAGGTGGAAAGTATGGAGACAGGCTGCAACATCACAACATGGTGGGCGGCTCCACGGTATTTAAAAAAACACCCTGTTCTGTAATCGGTAGAAACATAGCACTAATATTTTGAAGCAGTGTTCCGAACAGGTGTATTAAAAAATAATTTTACATGTAACAACTGGAACATTTTAGTTTGTTTTCTTTTTGGCAAAAGGACTTGCGAACCTATACATTTTTCCTGGACTTGAAATGCAACGCAAATTTTACACATGGTGGACTGTACAGTCAAATGTATGTTTTAAAAAGTAGAAATGTAACATCTACTAAAAGACCGAATATTTAGCTGTCCACCACACCAATTTCCTTAAAATACCAACTTGGAAGTGGTTCTAAATTAATAATGTTATTCACCTCTTTATAACAGTATAATAAATTTCAGAAATTATCTTAAAGAATATGTATTAACTCACCGTATAGTTTTAAAAAAATTGTTATTACACAACAAATTTTCATTAACACAAATAACCATTACTTGTATTTTTCATAGTAGTAAAAAACCATATTTATTTTAGGTTTGTTTATTGTGTAAAATATATTTGAGATGTTGTAAAGCATGAAATGATAGTAAAGTAGTCTTGTAGACTGGATCGTAAACAGATTAGGTAAAAAGAGACTGTGTCTCTGCTGCCTGCCAGGTAGACTTGCTGGTAGTCTTCATCCACCACGACAACACTTCATTAGTCTTAGTCTAGCCTGCGAGGGCTCAGTAACATATGAATTATAAGTGATGATAGTAATAACTTCTAGAAGGAAAGACTCTTTCGTACAATCGCAGTATGTTATCAAACAATCTATAATGTTACTGCTGCCTGCATATTGTTCTTGCAGGTCGTCCTTGGCTGTCATTTCCACACTGCTGGTGCTATAGTCCAACATGCGCACTCTGCTAGTAAGCTACAGATCAATGATGCTGGTGATGAAGTCTAGAAGGCCAGACCCAGGAGGACACTGAGGGTACAGGGAGATACAGTCAACATTGTCTCTGCTACCTGCATCCTGGGCTTGCAAGTAGTCTTCGTCTATCACATCCACAGTGCTGGAGCTGTAGTTCGGCCTGTAAGCACATGAGACCATTAACAGTGCAACATGTGTACACAAACATGCATGTACACACATATATGTAGAGACACACAGGTAGTAACATTTCCACATTGTGTCGGTGTGCTTCGATGAGGAAATAAATAATACAAATGGAAGCAATAAAATATACCCACGTGTTTTTAATCGCCAAAAATCCTTCTCAAAAACAGCCATGCATAATAGCAACAAATTGGTAAAATAAACAAACGAATGAAACAAAAAAAATCACATTAAAAGCGACAATAAACAAAGTAAACACTTGAGGAAAGCTAGGCCTTAAGCTCACTGCACAGAAGAAGAAAAAATAAGTTTGTAAGGTGACTTAAAATAGAAACTAACCTTACTACAACACTTATAAAAATAGTTCAAATGCCCAGAGGAAAAGTTATAAATAATAAAATGTTGATTTGTGGTTCGTTAATTGATTAAATGATAAATAATATAAAAAAGTAAATAAATGTTTTCTTTTCAAATTTAAACAAACAAGACAGTTTATTGTAATTGGTTAATAGGCATGTATACGGAATTGAAATTATTTATTTAAGTTATGTGCTAACGAAAACGTTTCTAAAAGAGGTACCCCACGTATTACGTAATTAGGAATGTTACTGTACAGCTTTAAATTATTAATAAAAATTATATTGTAATAAATTCAAATTCAACGCTTAAAAATAAATAAATATTGTACTTTTTATAACAAAAATTATCAGGATCATGACGTACGTCTTCTATAATGTTCGTAAAACTTCAAAAAAATATCTATAATGGGCACAGACATCTTAATCCTCGGAGAAATAATAAAACAAATTATAAATCTCGGACTTAGCTGAGATGAGTATCAGTCTTGGTACAAACGTTGCTACAGGGAGGTAGGATCACATCAAAAAGCAAACAGTTACACAGCTACAGCTTCCACAATGGATCGGGAGATGCAAACCAGGCAAACCCATGACGAAGCTCAGTAGCCGAGGCGTGCAACCAAGATTTGCTTTATAAATTTTAATGTATCCCAAAATGGGCAATGACAAGGAACAAGGACCCTCACTGTAACACAGTGAGCACAAAAAAATTTGAAAAAAAAATAAATAAATAAATAAATAAAATAAATAAACATTAAACGGTCGGGGACGAAAGAAATAAACGAGTACTAACCTTGAGGAAAAGGAGAGGGCATTATATCACAAAATATGAAGAAAAAAATTAAATGAACCACAGTTCTACGATGACTACAAATACTATGTAAGTTGATGAAAGAAGAAACAGTGCCATAATCGGTTTCTTATGTTCCGAAGAACATACCATCAAGCGCGTACCACAGCAGTACGTCACGACTCTACAATAGCAGTACAAAGCCGGAACCCATCAAAGAAGATGGCCATCAGGAAAGGGGGAAAGCGTAGCAACAGAAGACAGTCTAAAAAAAAACTGCTAGATGGTAGGGGGAGCTCAAAACGTAGCGAACAACATACAAGGGGAACAAAGACCGTGAATATTACGTGAGCCAAGTGAACAAAAAGAGGTAATATTGTTACAAATTTAGCAAAAACTTTATATGTGGGCAATACCCTGAGCTTTTTGGGATAGATATTTTATAGCTAGAAATAAAATAGTTGAATTAAGTTACTGATTTACTAACTCACAAAGCTTACGAAAACACACAAAACAGCAATCAACTATAACTTTTACAAGACCCTTAATTATGCACACGATTACTACTGTGCCACAGAACGTTAATTATTTTTTACCAATTAAAGCACAAGAACATTTACCATTAATCAGTTAGAGACTACAAATCACAATAAAAATTCAGTCATATATCCAATCCACAGTCTCTCAAATAGTGACAGTGTACAACCTTAATAGTCCGCAGTGGTGATGAATCGCCGTGTGCTGCGCAGCACCCCGAGTGCACCGCTGTCTTCACTCTTGAGGTCTTCGGTTCAACTCCCGTCGCGCACCTCCTCTTCGCTCGTCAGCCCGCCGCAGCAGTCCTCTTGTTTCGCCCAACACTGCTCCGAAGGTAGCCGCCTGCCACCTCACAGTAGACTCTGACGTCACCAAAATGTCTTCACCAGTCTCTCTCCACAAACATAACACCTTCCTCTAGCACGACCAACAGCGAACTCTCCCCAACTCTGTTGATTCGAGCCTTATATACTTGGCAGAAATCTAGGGATTCACCACATTACATGGGGTCTAAAAATAGACATTTCATCATGCTTCGGACGTGACATGAGCCTCATAGGCCGGCCTCGTAGGGCCAAGGCGCAGTTCAAATACGTCTCTATGACGTATATCGTCGCGTTTTACATCATGGGGCAGCCCGGCTCGTGAGTCATGGGCTAGTTCCTAAGGTGTTTAGACACAGCTTCCTGCCACCCAGCCCTCAGAAGCACAGCATGTAACACTATCATGTGGGCAGATCCTACGGAGCACCATGAAATCACGTGATAGAAGGGTGGGTGGACACGCACGCAACCTGCAGACACAGGGACGCGCGCACTGGAGAGGAACAGACAAAGGGAAGATACAAAAGCTTCGGGTGAGGAATGCAAGCATGGCAGCTTACATCCGGCTAGAAGAAAAACACGTTACTGCAGCATGATTTAGCTCCACTTGTAACTAACGTGTGAAGTAAACATGAACGGTAATGAGAAGTGAATTTTTCTGAAATGCCCATAGTAAATAAATCTACTGAATAACACCAAATTACTATTAGTACAATGTAAACAAGTTAATATAAACAATTAAGTAAATGAACCTATATTTAAGAAAATATGAACACAGCAATTTAATATTTATTTTATTTAAGTCGTGGCGTATTTAATTCGGCACAACATGCATACGATATCACACATATTTTGTCACACACAAGTAAACACATGCACAGACACACATCAAATTCACTCATATACAAATACACACGCAATCGTACATGAACCAAATTCATACACATCCATGGACTCACATGCAAACATTATTATAAACACACGGAAGTCATTGTGGCACTTATACCGAAGAGTGTACATTATCATAGTTGATTGTACAAATTGCACGTACTACATGCAAGTGTACTGATACCGAAGATATGAAGAGGCACATGTGAAAACATTCACTCACGTGAGTATAGTGTGCAGCAGTTCTCCTATGAGACCATCGTGATGTAGAGGAGTCTCTGCAGCCTCACATATACTACGTAGCACACACGAGCGTCCATCCACACCTCTCCTACACAGGTCACACCAGTGAACATAAAAGATAGTGATTGCAACATCCAGTACTCTGATTTACACTACAATCATCACAAAGTTGTTCGTACTTCTCCTTGGCTTAAGGTTATCAACCTTATCTAGAGAGAACATAAAACTGCAAAGTAAAATGTTCTGAAAGTATAATAGTGTTACAAGCTTGCGGGCTAGGTACGTTTGGGGATGGAGGTCTTTGATAAAATAAAGAAAATAAAGCTAACCTAGTTTATTTACAACTGTATATACAAAAAAATCTATGTCTATAAAGATTTACCACAATAAATGTCAAACAGAACTAATAACTACTATTTACATAAAGGAAATAAAAGTACATCTACCTAAGTTCTCTGTATATAGAAAGGTTAGTAGTCACTCACAATGGTGGACCCAAAGAAATAATACCGAAGAATCTTTCTGGCCTATAATCACCTTCTTCCTACTACTTGCTGCGGTCCCACTCGCTGGACGCCCTTGAGCAGTCGTCGCAATCCAATACTTGTCACTATCACTTCAGATCACACTAGGCACCTGCCAGCAAAAACTCTCTCGCTCCTGCTGCAGCTCCCCCTTATGTACCCCACCCTCCTTCTTCTCGAATTATCTCGGCGGGTCTCTGTTCTCCAACCTCCTGGAAAGATGTCGCTTCAATGTCAAGCACCACCCAGAGAGATAAAGAGGGAACAGGAACATTCCAGATCACGATAATTTCTCTCGGTTACCCGATACTGGGCGCAGGTGGTTATCATGGAGTAATACAATCCACGCCGCACCTGAGGAGGTCTATTAGCGCTGCCGCCACTGTATTGTATTTCGCCGCCCTGCCCGAAAGCCACGGCGCCGTAGAGTGGGAGGGAAGGGGGTGTCCTAGCTCCGTCACCACTGTATCGTACTACACCGCCCAGCCAGACAGTCGCGGCTCGCAACAATAGTAACAATATACCTGTTTGTGTTAATGTATAATGTTCCCCTCTTTGTGGACAAACAAATAAATGCTCAAGACTTACCCCTTTTAATAATCACCTATTCAAAACATTTAAGTCGCATAGCATTCAATTTAAACCAGAAAGTTTCAATTCAGCTAAAGAAAATGTCAGAGAAATAATGCAGTGAAAAATTCTAAAATCCATGGAAACAAAGTATGATTTCCTGTAATTTTTAAGCACAACATTCTCCACATATCAGATTCATAAAGTAATATTTTCTTACCGTTATATGTATCGCAAAGCATGTTATTATCTCAAAAAATTGTTTCCAGCTGAAATTTTTAAGTTTTGTAAATCTAGCAATGTGACAAATGTCCTGTACTCTGTGTTCTAATCTCAGCAACAATACTGTTACCTTATCAAAAAACCTGTGCTAGGAGTAGGTAGTAACACTGTTACAACGCATGCTGTACTATAACACGTAAACAATGTATTAGTTGCTTTTCATCTAAGGCTTGTCGTGTTAACATTGATACACACCTGTTGAGAACAGACTCCAGCACTCTATATAAGACTCCTCTGTGGACAGTTTCTCCATCATATGTAGGCACTCTAGTGTCGCTGATATTCGCTTCTTGGCCTTCATCTGTCTCTTCATACGACCTGCTACATTTTCAAAACAAATAAATAGTCTTACAGAAACTGTTAAGATTGCATAAAGAGTGCATCACATGTGTACCATAGTCTTGACCAGTAGTAAACTCATGAGATTTTCACACAAAGTATCTAATTTTAGTAACCTAACTACAAAACAAGTAGGCTTTCCACCATTCTAAGAAATTTTTAATAAAACCAGATATGATTTTGTATATGCTGACGAAGTCAGAACTATTTTTTTACAATATTATTAGTCAACAGTTCATATATATATATATATATATATATATATATATATATATATATATATAAACATTTCCTAAATTTTGCGAATGGAATGAAATAGTACGCATATTTCAGTACTCAGTTTAACATGGCATATCCTAAACCTGTTCATGTTTGACATGAACATACAATAACACCACCGGCACTTTATTTATGTAAACATGCAGGCCCTATTTTATTAACATGGATTGTATATTTATAGTGTTACTGGTACTTGAAAGGTGAACATACTTGAATAACACCGGACATTAAAAACCAAGATAATGTCACACCCACCAGCGCTAAAGACCTCGATGTTAAGCGCTGACCAAAATCTCTTCACTCATACACTCATTAAACACCAAGATTGTCATGTCATCATAATTGTATACCAATTTAGTTATGTGCCACCTACCGTATTATAAGCTATGGGTCCAGCACGTACCAATCAACCAAGGGAATATATCTTCACTCATTTAAATCTTTATTTCATACTAGGCTCTCCATGTCTTTCAGTTTTTAAACGTGCCTTGAGCATAGGGAAAATTGCTACTGTTTATCCCGGCATGAAGCTGTACTGGGGCCTGATTAAATATCGTATTTAGGCGGAACAAGGCCAAATTTACCCTGCGCTACCGCTCTGGGATTAAATACGCTCCTTGCGAGGTGCAACTATCATGTGACAGGTGCAAAACGCAGATACGCTAGACCCTCGTCGCAAATATTTTGCACCATTCGTGCATGCGTAAACGACACATTTACCCTTGCAAAGTGGTTGTTATGTTTGGCAGCTGTGCTTCGTCAGAATTGTGTACCAATAAGTTATATAAAACTGCATGGATGATAAACCTTCAAAATTTTACATTTGGTTTAAATAACTATATTAGACCACGAAATAAGACATAACATTTGTATTTAATAATATACCGGTGCATAGACATTCCAAAATGGTAGACCGATTACAATAATCCCTACCAAATATTTTCTAATGACTAACTGTTAAAACATAAATTTTGGTTTGAATTTATTCAAGGGTTCTTCAAATATTTCTTAAATTATTTATATTATTTTAGGCAACCTTTAAGTAAGTGAACCTACAACAACATGTCAAAGTTAAGTGAAGTCTTATATTCTAAATATTTATTTGTTGGATTAAAGTAGGGATTATAAGTCGCTGAAATATGACATAAGAAATGAATTTGGTTCTGAATTGCAAACTTCCGAAATGACGAATATCTAACAATAAACTCAAATGAATTAAGTTATTGCATACCTAATTTATTCTAAAAAATTAAATTTTTGTTTGAATAGATCTATTATTAAATGAAATAAGATATTAAGCTTTATTTAAAGATATATCTTTCAAAATAGCCGGCCTTCAAAAATGTATCCAAATAAATGCAATAGGCCTACTTGAAACAGTCATGATAAAAAATTCAGTTTAAACAGATTGATTAGTTGCTGAAATATTGCATAAAACTATATTCCGTATTTTTTTTTAATATTGTACTTGTAACAACACAGTATAACAATAATAAAATTAGGACTTACAGTGAAAATGAAAAATTTTATTTTACTCGGTACATATTAAATTTTTTAATGTTTGTTGCAATGGGAGTTTACAATTAGAATAGTGTCATTGTCATCAGGGGCGTCATTTGGGGCTACAGGGGGGGGGGCTAATGCCCCCCTGGATTTAGAATTTTATGTGTATAAATATATTTTTTGTATTTTTAAATGTAAATAATGCTAACTTAAGGACATAAAACTGAAGTTGTATTATTAAAGTATCTAATTTATACATGCTTAATTAATAAAAAAAGATGCAACAAGGTCACTGTCGCCAGAAAACAAAATCTTGCCCCCCCCCCCTGGAAAAACCTGAAATGACGCACCTGCATTCAACACAAGTTTGATCAGCGAAACATGAGCAATGGCGTACGTGCACAAACCAGTAAATTCTAATCGGTTCATATTCCCATAGAAACTACCAAAAATTTTTTATTCGTGTAGTGCATTTTCAAAATTATCTCACATTAACAAACGTGTCACTAAACAAAACTAGAATAATGAACAATAAAAATGTAAAACTAGTTACTATGAAAGTACACAACGCACTGCACAATATTGTGGACATACGCCATTGCAATATCACGTCATTCCAGAAATCTCAGAATGAGACTAAGAAAAAAACAAACAATAAAACGAAAAATAGCTACACGCCCACAAACCAAAACAACTGAACATAAATGATCCCATTGGGAACTAGGCAACAACAAGTAAAAGAAAAGAAAATAAGCACAAAAATAAAATTCGGAATACGAAACATAATAATATGTAAAACTCAGGACATCACGTGTAAGACAGCACAGACAATACCAGAACGAAGACAATTTTGGACACAAGACAGGATAACAACGACTACGCCGCAGACAACAGACTCGACAACACAACGATGAAGACACAAAATAACACGGTAGATTTTTAAAAAATGATTGGTTCATGGGCGTGCTGACTACAGCTAAACTAGGCTAGAATTCTCTTTTTCATTTTTTCGTTTGTGTTTTTTTTTTTTTTTTTTAGTCTCGTTTAAAGATTTCTGGGACAACATAATATTGTAATGATGTATGCCCACAATAGTACGGTTTATCATTCTGTCACATTGCAAGAAACATTCAAAGACAGAACTATGCACATATCCCGAAATATTACATGACATTTTTATAACAAAGGAAGAAAACTAAAACTGGTGTGAGTGAAAATGGTCACACAAATGGACCTGCTGAAGTTCCTCAGTCTATACATGTGCTTGAAGATGAGAACAGATCTCGATCGCCTTAACGTTGTATTGTTGTCGAAGGAAGCCTAAGAATTTAAGTATGTTTTGTTTACAGCAATGCGTATCTGTTGCCGTTTGTGTTGACGCGGTCGTCCTGTCCATTTGTGTTGGGCAATCCTTCACACCCCTGACTTTGTCGTTTTGTTATTGTTATTCGTTTTTCCGTCGTCTTTCTCGATACGATAGTATTCCATCTCAGTATCATTTTATGTTGTTCTTTGTTAAATTATTGTGTCGTATTTCTGGCTACCAATATATTCCTATCCAAGATTGTATTTATGTTTAACTTTTTTGACAAAGGCTAATTTTGGCTTTTCTTGGCTATGTGGAGTTTCTACGATATGGCAGTATTTTCTCGTAATTGTGTAAGTCCATAATAATCGTTCAGTATAGCAGTTGTATTTTGACAATGGCCATCTAATAACTACGGTAACATACCCTGGTTATGGAAAACTTGGTATTTGTTTAGCAATCCAACCTCCCTCGTGAGCCAGCTACTTGCCATAAATATGTCGCAGTTTGTGTTCTCTTCACAACTGTTACAATGAGCATGGCATTGTTCTTTTTCCATGACCTTCTTAATCTAAATTGTTTATTATCACTTATCGGCGTACTAAAGTGCAATTTTAATAGTCACTTAAAATGTTTCAGATTTTTGTTCCTCCGATGTTTTCTGATACCTCATAGCTAGTTGTCGCCACTTCATATCGAGCTACGCATATAAGTAACAACTACATAAAACCGTCGTGTACGAAGTGTTTGAAACATAGTAACCGATAACTATTCAGGGTGATAATTACTTCATAAGAGTTAACTAGCTGGGTTATTGGCGTCCAAAAAGGGAATAATTATAATTTTATATTTTTTTTATGAAATAGTGGTAGTTCTGTAGACGTTACTTAGAAGTACATTTTCCTCGTACGAAAAAAATTATCTCAGCCAGTTTTCCCATAGTGGCACTTCAAAGTCAACATTTACACTTTTTTTTTTTGTTCTTATAAGCCGCAAAAACCAATGAACATAAATTAATTTTAAAATTCTCCCTGAAACTAAATGGCACTGTTTTTTTCTTTATATGGTTTAAAATTCATTACAAAATATTTTTGCATTTAAAAAAGATTATGAATAAGGCAAAATATTCAAAACTTCAGATTTTTTTAATGTATAATTATTTTGAAATGGATACTAAAACTTGTCATGCAGTAACCCGTGACATGTAATTTAAAAGTGAATTATTAAAATTATTTATATTCATTCGTTTTTGCAGTTTGTAAGAAAAAAAAGTGCAAATTTTGACACTGAAGTACCATTATGGGAAATCTGGTTGAGCTATTTTTTTTGTAAGAGCATAATGTACTCACAATTAGCGTCTACAAAATTAACACTGTTTCATACAAATATAAAATGAAGGTTTTTCTCCACCTAAACACCCTTTATATCAGTTCAAATGTATCAAACACTTTAGTATTAACGAGAAAAATTACTGTAATACATTGTTATAGATTTTAAACACTTCTATTTTGTGCACTGTGGGTCACAATACTTGCAACGGAGGATATTGGCAAGTACAGGTAAGTCATGTCATTTTACAATGTTTAACAATATGAAATTACTGGTTGTCTAATTACATAAGATCTAAACAGATGTAGTTACCTTGCGAAAGGTGAAGTGTAGTATGAGCCATTGTCCGGTAGGAAATACTGCCACTGAAAGTTGAAGAACCAGGCTAAGAATCGTCCTGGAATCTTGATGGGCACAGCCATGCCAAATTTAAACTGTAACATTGGTTCAAAAAATTAATTATTATTAAGTTAGACAGAAATGTTTCCCAGTTTATACTTAAGCAGAAGCAAATGTGCTTGGCAATTCATAAAATAATTTAATACTAGTATGTAAACGATAATGGTTGTTGAGTTCCCATATTTCACAGCATGGACAATATTTGAACTGTGTAGTACTCACTTCACAAGTGTCTAATTATCGTATCTGAGCAGCTGTGGTTGGCGTAGTGGTCAGAGCACGTCTCCCACTAAGGCGATTAAGGTTCGCATCCCGTCAGGGTCGGATCCATATTTCTCGCACGTGGACTCAGTGACGGACGTTTTGGCCGAACGGCTTTCTAGGGGCGCACACATTTACCACCCCCACCCCTTCGCATTCAGTCACTTCTCTAATGTAGGGCCTCATGTCATGTCCTAAAATGTATTTCTTACCACCTTAAAGTTTTAGAATTAGAATACATGTTTATATATTTGTATCATATTATGTGCACGTATTTTACATTAACTTACAATAAAAATTACGAAAGCAAATTTAAAAAACCAAGCTCAAATAGTATATTAACAATTATATTCCAACATTATTGCATACAGCATATGCTATCGTAGTACTGTTTACTTAATAAGGATAATTTAATTACAAATGTATTAATCGGATATGAGTTTCATGTACTGTTTCAGTTTAGTGTGAAAAGTGCACAGCGTAATTTTAGTTGTGAGAGACTAAAAATGTTGAAAGTCCAGGAGTAGGCTTAATGTGTCACTTGGTTAGCAGAATCAAAGTCTGTACTACGGTACAGTGGAATTATTGACGTCAATATTGGCAAGAACCACCTGCAAGAACAAGTATGAGGTACTTGCAAAATGTTAAAGGAAACAGGCAATGTTGAAGACTTTCCTCAAGGTATACATCAACCTGTCCCATTGACAGAGTGCAATCTGCATTTTAAAGCAACCTTAAAAGGTCAATCATTCACAAATCAAGCTAATTATTATTTTTTATTAATCTGTCACCAATGGTCCGATGAACCTCGGATCGTCTTAAGAACAGTACATTAATATTTCGTGGCAAGGAACGCTGCATTATAAATACAGAGAGGTGAAGCTGTGTAAACAGATATGGATAAGCATTAGTCCACTATAATGCCTGCATTACTAAGTCTATTAGATAACAATGTGGATTTACAAGAGATAACAAGGTTACAGGCATACTAGACAGGTTACTTAACATAATGTTTACAAAGCACACTAGGAAGGACACTATCAGTTACTACTAAGAGTCAACTGAAGAAGGTTTTGGTATATACATCTCCAATAATGCATTACACACGTGTTTACAATTAGAAAAAATTAATTTATATATTCATGTATTCCAAGTTCCGTATCCTTTTATGACTGGTTAATATTTGAGGAATTCCTGCCATAGCCTTTTTCAAAAGTTTCTTTTTCACACATTTGGCATTCTTCAAATTGCAATGCGTGCATACAATATCCGACTAACAGTAAGTTACGCAACTGAACCAGATAAAAACCTATGTCTATTATATTACAAAAGTATTTACACAGTGTGAGTAACAGTTAGTGAGTTTACAGACACACTAGCCTAATTACTTCACATTCTGAACATAATCAGATTGGAAACAACATTATAGAACACAACTTACTATCAACTCTATAAGGTTTTTCGGTGTATACGCCACCAATCGTGCAATTTCATACGAGTTTATAGAAAGAAAATGTTTTTAAAAAATATAAAGTATAATCTTATTTTCCTTGTTCTGTAGTCTATTATGGCTAGTTCACCTTTGAATAATTCTTTCCGAAGCATTTTCTAAATTTCCTTTTAACACACTTGGTAGGCCTCATATTTTTAGACTGTTAGTTATACACCTTTAATTGCTGTATTAAACATACGTTTGTGCAATGGACGCAGTGGTTTTTAACACTGTAATATAAAAGTATTGGAGATAGAATAATTGGTGGCCATAACGGACGGGTAGTTGCCTTGATCTATACGTGTTTCACGAAGTTCTCAAAAGTATACCAAGTATAATGTTTAGTGCTTTATTTTTTAATGTATCCTAAAGTTGTAATTTATTCAACGTAGCATATATACAAATACTGTATACATACAACATATGAGAGAGAATTAAGGTATAGTAAATATTTCTTATAACATAAATGGGTGCAATGTTGTGTCTAAGTCTGTGGTCCTATGATTGGGGAGATACTTATACTAACTTGGGTCATGTGATCATCAAGACAGTGTTTTGTCATAGACTATACCTAGAACGTTATGTTAACCTGTCCAACCAAGTGGGTGCCTATCCAGACGTCTATACTAGAATTTGGTATACAAGAGGGTTTTTGAAATTGCGTATATTTAGTTTTCTAACATTGACAGTCAGTTAGTTGTCAGCAAACCATTTTGTTGTGATGTCCAGATCACATTGCATAGGGCATATGATTGTATGATCCAATATCAACTGGCCATAAAGTATTATATAAGCAATTACGTGTTGATGCCTGCATGCAAATGTTCCGAACATTACAGCAAAGTGACCGCCCCGAACGAAATGCACTCACGTCTGTCATTCTGGCCTCTACCGAAGACCAGTCCACAAACAAGTGCCTGTCTCCAAGTGAAACAACAGCCCACATCTCCGAACGTAATATTCGGATTTAGGGACCCGGAAACCACAAAGCATTAGTCAACAAGTCATGACAGTACGAAAATGTACGATATGGTAACTGGACGACTTTTATTCGCAGATAGAACTGTAACGGGAGTTATTTACCCGGAAATCCTTGAATTATTCATACAACAGTAGAGGTACGTCTAGGGTCTCATGTAAAGAACAGTTGTCAGCAACACTGCTACCCTTCCCGTAAGAATAAATGAAGTATTGAAACTGTTTAGGCCGATCTGCTGACCCATGAACGTTTCTATGCGCTACAAGTATGACACAAATTGAAATTGAAATCCTAAGGTGACTCAAATATATTTCAGTGCCGCAAATAAATTAAAAGCAAACCGCAAATCTACATACTATACATAATACATACAGTATACCCCATTTTTACACTTCCAAGGGGACCCGGAAAAATTGTCATAAAATGCAGGAAATTGTGAAAATGAGGGAAACTTCCAACGTAAAAACAACGAACGGGACCACAAAAGAGTAGTTACAAAATAAGGAAAAGTGTACAAACGCTGTATATGCAGTTAATATTTATTTTATGATATTTTGGCATGATAGTGGGACTCTTTACGGACAATTTGAATGTCTTGAAACTTAATAGAAGTACATAAATATAATACGGTTGAAGATTCACAAATAATAATAATAATATTAAAAATGGTTGCGTTCCTTCCAACTTCTCAAGTAAAAAAAAACTTAAAACAAGTACAAACATATAATAAGATATTAACATTAACATGGTAGCGGTAAATGGCAAATTTTATGAAAAATCACATTTGGGTCTAATTTCAGAACCACATGATTTGTAACATTTTATAAGCTGATATGCATGTGATGTTAATGAGATATTTTAAATACATACTTATATGAGGTATTTCCACAAGAAGCATGTACATTTAAATTGCACCTGTATAAAGCAATACGTTTCTGCAAAATCATAAAAAAAGCAACTGAAACACTGCGTGTTGTATAAAAAGAAGGCGTGTTGCAAAAAAGAAGGTGTGTTTTATATTAAGAAGGCTGTAGAAAATATGCTGTACAGAATGATAACACGTTTATGCTAGCATTGATATTTTCTTATCACTTTGCTAAGTTAGGACAAGTATAATTGCCATGCCTTTATAAACGTAGTAATTTTTACGTCTTGTTGTCATTTCTTAGACTGATAATTTTAAAACTTAAAAAATTATATTCAAATAATATAAATTACATTGTTTGTTTCGTATAAGAATATTTCATACTTTTATGAACTTTTCCGATTTAAAATATGAATTATATTAAGTGATGCCCTGTATTGAAGTTAAATTGCTTAAACAGTATGTAAAAAATGTGTGTTCACAACGTTACTTTACACATCAGTAGACAGGTCTTGGAGCCGACCGTAGGGTCGTGAAATATCCATAAATCACTCTACAAACGTGTTCTACGACATATCTACGCGGTGCTGCTGTGAGCCCGGCGTTAATCAACCTGGGGGCCGATTAAATATCGCATTTTATGGGTGCAACACAAAATTTGCACCTGCATTGCGTCTAACTGCGCTGCGTTGTAATTATATACTCGCATAATGCCATTGCAGAAGCATTTTAACTTGCTCTGCACTTGCGTTGCACTGCGTCGGTGCAAGTAGCAGGTGGCGATATTTAATCGGCCTCCTGCTGATCAGCTGAAGCTAGCTTGTTCATAGATACAATCTGGCAGGAAAAGTTTAGTAATTGCTTTTATTTCATGCTCATGTTTCATTAGCCACACAACATCCAAGTTACAAAAGTCTGATATTTCCTTAGCTTTTAGAGCACAAGTGTCATATGTCTTAAATGCTCGTCTGTTAGTTACGTACAATTACGTGTATATTTATAAACACTTATAGTTTGCACTATGTAAGTACATGTTGAAATATCGTAAGGTTTCTTAATCAATCATACTTATTTGAAGTGTACTGTACGTTCTAGAACTATCATATTAAGTTTTCAATCATGTATTATGTGAATAAAGTTATTTATTATTGTGATTTCCAAAGACTGTAGTTTATACGTATTAACTTTAACAATTAAACGATGGAAGAAGATAAGCAGTGACAAAGCCGTGGTTACTTGTCACCTCAGTGCCACTTGTCATTCTCCCGAGAACATTCGTCACTTCTCCCGCCTGTAATGTGACAGTATGCACGATGAACTAATGAACAAAGTTTACCTTGTAGACGCTGTTGTCGTAGAAGACCAAACTGCGTGGAACTCTGGGGCTGGATGTGGCGTAGAGCGACAGTTGGAGTAGGACACTCAGCCACAGACACAAACGCGCCAACAGCCTGCTCAACAATGTGTTAACACTCTTAGTACACGCACTCTACACTGTTGGTTGCTACACAGAGGGAATAGTTTGCGACAATCAGCCGTATGTTTGTTCGTATATGGTGAGACAAGCGTGTGAACGTTGAATCAATCAAGCGTATGGTTCCATGGCTAGTCTTGTTCGCTCAACGGGAGGTCTAGTCCTATTAGACCTGCATTTTTTTAGAACAGCTAAACCAATATTAGACGTGTTTCGTAAATTTAACAGCTTAACAAAACTTTTATATGCTGAAATATTTATTTGTTTTATTGTGTACAACCGTATATATGTGCACTAAATAATATTATGTATGTGTTAGATTATATTTGGTTTTGTCTTAATTTGAGGAAAATTTTATTTCATTTGACTTCCCTCTCATCGACAACGCGGTCAGTAGAGGCGATTGCTCACAAACTGGCACTATGGAAGGAACTGGGAGAGGAATCGACCATGGCCTGTGTTAAATACCATCCCAGAATTCGCCTGGAGCTATTTCTGCAAAGCATGGGAACAGGTTAGCATAAACAGTCATCAATAAACATGTAATTGTACCGTAAAGAACAAGTTTAAATGACAGCGTAAAATGTTAGTCAAGACTTTCACATTAAATGAGTGAAGAGATTTTGGTCAGCGCTTAACATCGAGGTCTTAAGCGCTGGTGAGGGGTGATATAAGGTGAGTATGGAGCAGCGCCGGAATGAATTGGTGGGGGAACGGGAGATCCCCGAAAAAACCGCTGACCAACAGCATCGTCCGGCACGTTTCACACACGCGAAAGTCCGGGGACCGACCCCGCCGGGAATCGAACCCGGATCGCTTTGGTGGGAGGCGAGAGGTCTGACCCGCGGCTTCCGCATTAAATGAAATGCGTCCGGAAATAAACATAACATTATACAGTATGTAATGTAAATAGCGGAAAAGCTTGCGGGCACAGGTAGCCAATCCTAAATCAAGATTAATACTTATAACCACACTTCTATTGTCAATAATAAGGCCGTGAAACCAACGTGAAGGTTGCGTTGATGAAGAAGTAATGTGACGATAAATCTACAACCACTTCGAATAGAACCTTGATCTTCCGGTCAATTCCGATGCATGACGATACGTATTCAGGGAGCAAAGTGTGGCCAGCATCCCATGCCATATGTTGGAAACATGGGATCGCCTCTGTTATTAAGCATGTTTTTCTGTACCGATGCGCCTATAGCAACCCAACATAGTGAATAAAGAACCGGAATGACATAAGGAACAAAACCTGTGCATTCGTCCGAACACGTTCAGCCAAACCGTTTCTGAAATAACAGACACCCAAAGTCAGAGCATTGTGTAAATGTTGACAGGTAGGCAACCCGTGTAGCACGCGGTGACGTCCCTCCGGTGAACACTCGCGATGTACAACCGTATTACTGAGAGGTATGCAACACACATGGCAACAAGGAAGGATGAGGGGGTGTGTAAGACGCATACAGGACATTTCTAGGGAGTACGTAAACATATGTCGTATTGTTTAAACTAACTGGAAAGCACAGGAGCTACAACGTGTACGTAACACGACACAGCGAGTACATGTGGTATTTACGGTTTACAAAACATTCTTACTTCACACCTAGCAAGTTTCAGGGCAACATTTGTTCAAATTATCAGCTAAATTAAGGGCTTGAGATCTGGTGACCTAGGTTTTACGGATAAAGGTCCGCCTCTTCTGATCCACTGCCACTGACAGATGCGATCCAATACCCGGTGAGCTATATATATAAACGAAAGTCGTGTTAGTTTCACTATTTATAACTCACGAACGGCTGAACTGATTTGGCTGAAAATTGGTGGGAAGGTAAGGTAGCTTAGAACCAGGAGAAGGACATAGGATACTTTTTATCCCGTTCGACCGCGTTCCCGTGTGACGTCAAAGAGAATACAAGTCACTATAAAATGTGGTATAACAAAACGCATATGACATGGAATAACAAAACGCAAATAACAGCTAAACATAATTTTGTCTATGGATAAGTATGTTTGAAAATTTAATAACTATAAATTTTGTCAGAAATAAATAATAAGTAATAATCAGTAATTTGTATTCTCTTTGAATCATCATTGACAATGCCGCGACCAAGACGATCGAATCTTTCCCGACAAAGCATGTTCACGGGTAGGAAGACCATCTGCGTTGTATGTTCTTGCGCCTGATAATAAAACAAATGAAGAGTGCAACCTATGCACCAAAATACATGAAAAATAAAGAATCATTAAAATACTTAATCCAAAATCTGCTTACTTATTGCCTCTAAGGCGGAACAGAGTTCGCAGGGCCAGCTAGTATATATATTCTGGCGCCAATAAATCCTACGACCACAAAAGCATACAGTTAAAATATTAAATAATTTGCATGTAGTTGCTGTCACTATGTATGGTACACTTATTAAACTGGCAAGTACTTCTTAATTTTTTTTCCTTTGTGAATGATTTTCATATGATTGAAAATAGTTTTCAAAGATATTAGTTAAATACGAAAACTGTAGTTTCTCAGAGGCAAACACTGACTCCATTACAGCAGGAACTGTATTGAGTGGTTGCCCTGGCACATGCTCTTTACAACAGCTAAATGTCGCCATACGTATTAAGTCATTGTTCAAGTTCAATTACAAAATATAACGTTAGTATTAGCCCCTGTATCTGTGTATAATTAATATGTTAATGTACAACTAACAGCAGCTTGTATAAAAAAAACTAACGTACTTACTCATAAATTATTCAACTAGCGTACAATTATTTTTGTGTGGCAATTATTCTCATACTAATTGTTAATATTCATACTTTCAATGTAGCTATTTGTAAAATATTTACAACTGTATTTTTTTTCTAATTCTCTGATGATGGGTACTATATTAATTTGCATACTAATAAATAGCTTGCATGAATAAATAGTTTATGTTCATTAATATTTCATATGTCTATTTTGCAGTGTAATGTACATGTTTTGTCATTATATATCATGCAATTACATGACGAGCCCTATACTTGGTGAGCATCTTGTTCAATGTAATTGAATATTTCGGGTGATGTGTTTCGGTTAGTGTAATAATGTGTCCGTGTAAAATATGACTGGCCACGTGTAGCAGATATGTGATGTCGTACAGCTCACCGCATGTCCTAGGTAGAAGAAACAGCAATTCGTAGAGGCCACCACAAGTATAGTACATACACTCGCCTTCTGTCCAGATATGGGAGCGAGTTCTCTGAACCCAACTTGTAGAGCACGCGTCCTAACAGAACATTAACAGCGATCCTGCTAACTAGCTCGCACATCACGCAGCCAACATGTTCATTACCTCTTGTTTCTTGTTTCTCTTCCTCCCTCCTTCTCTCTCTCTCTATCTCTCTCTCTCTCTCTTTCTCTCTCTGGGGCGTCACTTCGAGTTAAACGCATTTCAGAAGGTTAGCAAACGGTATGTTGTTAAACTCTATCCCATGTGGGTGGCTGGATACAGTGACGCCACTGGTAGTCGATAATAATCGATCGCTGTCACACTCTCAGTCGAAATAGTCCGAAACAGGTTGCTCCCTGTGCTCATAATATTGCCAAACAAATCAGACACCGATATTGTCTATTTTAAGATAACGTTCATCGTCAAAATATGAGCATCTTCCATATGCATTTTAATGTCACAAAATGCGACCGAGGGTACGCGACCGTCACGATATGAAAAACATGATATGTCAGCCAATCAGCGCCGAGTATTCTGTGACGTCAGCTCGACATAAATGGCGGGCGCTATGTGAATTCCTAATGGAAATTATGTCGATTTTATTCTAGCTGGAGTTCAATTTGAGCCCAAATAATGGTGAAATTAGTGATTTGGTAATAAATTGTGTTTATTTATTTTAAGAGCAATATTCGTTGGTTATCACAACGAAATTATAACCTTTTTTAAGCAAACGGGTAATTGTACCTTTATTTCCACGTTTCGGAATGCCAGTGGGTAATTTTAATATTCTACAAATAAACAGGAAAACTAAAATACTGTTAACATCTAAACATCAATGGCTGTCATACTAGAGGTTAGTATGAAGTGTCAATGAACTACTTACATGTATTATATAGGCCTATATACAGGATGTTCTGAAATATTTTTACAAACTTTTGGGATATATTCCTTACACCAAAACAAGAAACAATGTTCATGTAAACATATGTCCAAATCCATTAGTTTTTGAGTTATTGATGAAACTTTAACTTTAGTTCAATGTGTTGCAAAGTATAGGCGGTTCGGCATAAAGTGAGCACTCAAAATAGCCCTGCTAAAGTTGTATTTTCAGCAATTTCGTATCTTTCCGAGCGTAACGGTTAACGACGGGAAATGTCTAGCCTCTCTGGACACGTCACTAGATGACTGCGCGTGTAAGATAAATTGTGCAGTCAGTATGAATCCATACAGTTTGTTAAATAAAAGTTTGACCTGTAGCTACTTTTTAACCCCCGACGCAAAGAGAATGGCGTTATAAGTTTGACGTGTCTGTCTGTGGCATCGTAGCTCCTAAACGAATGTGCCTATTTTGATGCGGTTTGTTTTGTTTGAAAGCTGACTTGATCGAGAGTGTTCTTAGCTATGAATCAAGGAGGACTACACTGACCATCTAGCCTACCCATGTAACAAACACTGTAAAGACAAGATGCCATATAGAAGGAGATATCGTCAAAGAAGATACTATCCAAGGAGTGTGTTCAATAATGTATTTACATTAGAAAAGGATGCTGTTGCTGTTACTGTTGATACAGAGTCGTTGAATATGAAAGTGTTTTTTTTTTTTGTAAATGTGAGAAATTCTACTGTTCTGATCGATTTTAAATTTAGTATCCTGCGAGTCGGGGGGGGGGGGAATTCTTAAATGTTTAATTTAAGTCTTAATAGAAACAGAAAACAAATTGTTATTAAATATATTCATAAAAATCAGCATGTGGACAAATGTCCTCTCCTCCCCCTCAAAATCCTATATCTCTACCGACACTGCTAGGCAGACGGAAGTAAATCGTGTATGTTGAATTTTAATTGCATTAATAATTTTTATATCGGTACGATATATGGTTTGTTTTATACGGACGTACATGGCGATTTTTTTACAATAATGAATATTGTTTATCTTTCATAGTTTTTGTCATGTCAGAGTCCAAATTTACATTATATGATTTTATGTAAAAAAAAACCGACTTGCAGAAATGAAATAATTCACACTGAAGAATTGTGTCATGGGCTACTTTACACATGTATTTAAAAAACCGCACTGAATTTATACGTATGATAAAAACATTGCAATAAAATGGCAAGTTTTTATTTTAAATTCACAATTTTTTCAAAAATGCAAGGCAATTCAATGTGGGTTTTATGTAATTGATGTAGCTCATAACACTATTCTTCAATTTGACTTACTTCATTTCTGTAGGTCAATTGGTTTTCCTTTCTTGTATAAAACCATTTTATGCAAATCTGGACTTTTACCTGTCACTATGCAAAAACTTTGAAAACGAAAAACAAAAAATTTAATTACGGCAAAAAACAATCACAATATATATCTACAAAACACACATATCTTGTACAAACAAAAAAAATTAAATAATTAAAATGTTAGGTAGCTATAGCTATATAATTTTAATTTTTGGGAAGTATAATTTTAATTCATGAACACGCTCCTAGCTTTGTGTTTTTCGAGTCCGGTTGGTATTTTCTTAGTTTTAAGGGTCTGAAAAAAAAAAAAACCTTTTAGCCATCAAAGAGGCCCGAAAATTTCATTTTTTAAAAGGGCGCGTCGAAATTTTTAAACTTTCAGTGACATAGATCAATGTGCCAGATAAGTTTGTTCTTTTTTAACCCCTGACGCAGAAAGAGGGGTGCTATAAGTTTGACGTGTCTGTCTGTGGCATCGTAGCTCCTAAACGAATGGACCAATTTTGTTGCGATTTGTTTGTTTGATAGGTGACTTGATCGATGGTGTTCTTATCTATGATTCAAGGAAATATGTTCAGCCGTTTAAAGAACATCAGTTTTTTTTAATGCGAGCAATTCTACTGGTCTGATCGATTTGAAATTTAGTATATTGTGAGTCGGCTTTTTTTTATTTTTTTTTTATTTAAGTATTAATTTGTGTAAACAGTCATTGAGTATTGTTATTGATTACAGATGCCCTAATTTCTCTCCTCTTAGCAATGGTGAAAGTGTCATAAACTCATTTGTATCCTCTATGACAATACGTTACCAAGGAAACTTGTTTACATTATGTTCGTGACATTTGACTAGTGTTATATTGCAGTTGTAACCATGTCAGGATATCCATTTCGTGAGCTGGCGGATATGATCGTTATGTACGGTCGCGCGAATTGTACAATGGACGTGATGCTACGCGGTTGTATCAGATGGGGTTCCTGACCGAAAGCAGCCTTGTCACCCAACATTTGCTGCTCTTTTTCGTCGTGTAGCAGAGACATGCTCGTTAGCATCACAGAATGTCGATCGAAGAAGGCCAAGAGACGTTCGTACGCCTAACCAGAAAGAACGTATCTTACAGGTTGTAGTAGAATATCCAAGTATCAGCACACGTCAAACGAATCAAGTATGTGATACATCTCATACCACTACATGGAGGGATCTTTATGAACAGTTATTGTATCCTTATCACCTGCAACGTGTGCAGAGTCTTTCGTCTATCGATTAACCAACGAGGCTGAACTTTTGCCAGTGGTTTGTTGCAAAAACTTCCAATCCGTTGTTTGTCTCTTCTATTTTGTTTACTGATAAGGCAACATTTGGACGAGATGGGGTAACTAATTTTCATAACCAACATTTGTAAGCGGATGAAATCCCTCATTGTACCGTTCACGCTAGACAACCGCATCAGTTTAAGATTAATGCATGGGCTGGAATTGTAGGTGATTGTCTAATTGGACTATATGTTCTCCCAGCACGACTCACAGGCGCTGTCTACCAGAACTTTATCCGAACATTCTTCCAAGATTGCTAGAGAATGTGCCCATACAAATAAGGAGAAACATGTAGTTTATGCACGACCTTACGCCAGCACATTTCAGCCACATTGTTCGAGATGCTCTGAATGATATCTTCCAAGACAGATGGATAGGTAGGGGTGAACCAGTTCCATGGCCTTCACGTTCCACCGACTTCCATACTTTAAATTTTTATTTGTCGGGTTACCTCAAACAATTGATTTCTGCAGCAGATATTCCCAGTGCAGGTACACTTCATCAACGTGTCATGTGTGAAACAGTATGACACAATGTGGGAGAATTTGAAAGGGTGCGACAGTGCATGATCCGACGTGTACATTTGTGTGTGGAAGGTAAAGGTTGTAATTTCGAACATTTACTGTGACTTTCTGAATTTATGATATTTCCACTAATGCTGAGAGGTTTAAAAATTAGGGCATCTGCAATTAAAAATATTATTCAATGACTGTTTACAAAACTAATTACCGTGCAAAACATAGAACTAAACTTTCACTTATAGTTCAAATACTGTTTACGAACATATGTTTATATGAACTTTTTCTTGTTTAGATGTAAGCAACATACGCCAGAAGTTTGTAACAGTATTTCAGTAACATCATGTGTGTACATAAGTGTGTGTGAGTGTATGTATATATATGCGTGTGTGTATTTACAGGCTGAGTAAGGATTTAGTGTGTTAATTTAGTGTGATGATTGTTCAGAAAACACCGCGTCGAAAATGTGTTTTCAATCTGACCCATATGAATAAAGTGAATCTGGGCCAGATATGGCTAGATCTCAAATTGACCATATATGGCATCAGGGATAGGCAAATATACCCTCATACATATCTGGTCCTGATCAGTCCCAGATCTGTCCAAATTCAAATATAAGCTTTTTCCCATAAGGGGTCCCTAAAGTGAAAATTTTTGAAGTAATATTACCCTGAAACTAGACGTTCACATTTCATTTTAATTGAAATTTCTAAAACTACTTAATATTAAACAACGAAACTTTGCACAGTATCTTATAAATGACTTTACTTCATTCTCAGTAATTTATTTTGGTAATGTAATTGGCCCATCATTGTTCAAATGGTGCGCGACACATTTCTTCTGCTTCTAACTTCAGAACACTTGACTGAAATTCATGTTCTAGCACAGAATATTAAAAAGGTGCGGAAGATTATTAAAAAAAGGTAGCCTTGTCGAAATTTCTAGAGTTAGCAGTTAACGAGAAAATTGTATATAAAATTAATGTATTTTGTATAACGCGTGAAACATATGCAGGCATTGCGACTTCATTGTAAAGTATGTAACCAAACTAATAGGCGTGTTACAGTAATATTATTGCGACAGATTTATCATCTAAGATTTGTTACACTGACCCAATATTTATTAACTACACTTATTGGATATCTGCAGGAAGATTCCGTTAACAGCTAGGTGTCGTTTTGACAGAAATAACTGGTCAAAATATGGACATCAGACTGATGTATTTAATATGATACCTAATATTTATAAAAAAAATATTATGGGTGTGTGTGCGTATATAGACTATGTACATATATATATGGATATACATATGTATGCATATATATATGGATATACATATATATGCATATATATATGGATATACATATATATGCATATATATGTGAACATATATACATATATTAATTTTAAATATTAATACATGTAGTATATATCGATAGCCCAGTTCGAAAGGGAAACAACTCGAAATTCCCTGTTTTGAGTCAAATCTCCGTAGAAAGATTTCCGTTTCGCCGAGAAATCTGTTAGTTAACATATTTTGTTTGTGTTAATTTTAAGCAAAGTTATAGACGCAAATATTTAAGGTGTTTAAAATGTTTATAATCTGCCTTTGCTGAAATTATCATACTTTAAAATAAAAGAATACCATTTTTAGCGCTTTACCGGCAATCAGAACAAAAGTGCAATACTATTAAAACATGTGAATTTACGTGTTGTTTTTCCTTTTAACAGGTTATAGTGCACCTCTGTATCTGCGTTGGTGGATCAGACTCAAAATGCAATTTTTTAGTGGTTTTCCTTTTGAACTGGGCTATTATATATATATATATATATATATATATATATATATATATATATATATATATATGTGTGTGTGTGTGTGTGTGTGTGTGTATATATATACAAAATAGTTATCTACAAGGAGCAACTTGGCCGTAAATAGCTACAAATTATTTCAGACACAAGAATTAAATAATAGGTCAATCGGATGAATGCATTGCCACTGACTGCGAACTTAGAGCCATGATGTAGACTACAGCAGCGACCCTGGTGGTGATTACCAGTACAATGTGTCGGTCTGAAAGACATCCAGCTCTAGTCGACCCGGTGTCTTGAAAGACATTGAGTCATCGCCAGCTGGGTAACCTGAAAGCCTAGACCTACCTTGCATCTTGAACATAAGCAGTTATTGACTGTGTCTTTGTTAGAATTCCATCCGTTGTAGGTATATTATCCTAAAGAGATGTCTAGCTGCTACCGGTCAATTGTCTTGAAAGATGTTCAGACGGCCGGTTGGTCTTCAGCTATTGTCGATTCACTGCCTTAAAAGAAATTCAGCCGTCTCCAGTCAGGTGCCCTGAAAGACGTTTAATCTCTGACAGCATTGTCTCTATTTTAACATCTTGCTGGCTTTAAAACACATTTCATTGCTTTTTAT
This sequence comes from Medauroidea extradentata, assembly GCA_003012365.1. NCBI lineage: Eukaryota > Metazoa > Arthropoda > Insecta > Phasmatodea > Phasmatidae > Medauroidea > Medauroidea extradentata. Next base: position 23,479 of record PNEQ01069682.1, on the reverse strand, counting down.
CCCTTTCCGCCGAATTTTTAAAAGTCAAGAAATACTATTTATTTTAGGTATGTAAATAAGCATCACTCTTAAGCAAAAATCATGTCTATATCTGAAATTTCAATTGGAAGTCTGTATATGTACATATATATGTGTGTGCATATACTTACATATATATATATATATACCAGGCAACAAAGTGCAACCTCCCGTGATATTCCTCTCAAACAGTTCGCAATAAACTGTTCCGTGTAGGGGACGTGTATTATGTATGTGTATTATATCTTTGAAAAGTAATAAAAATACCCTAAAGTTACACACATTGGTAGGAATATACCATTACGATTCGTAAGGGTAGATATCTTCCTTACGAGTTACTGTACGAGAGTGTTCGTGTGTAATGTTTTGTATGCCATTTTGGATAGAGAATCACCTAACGGCAATTGTACCTGTTGCGACGGTATCGTGAACGTATTGAAGTGTGGATTAAATAGTTTACAGTGACTGGCCCATAACCTGTGCAGTGAACACGTTAACACACGTGTGCATGCTCTCCTGGCACTACATCGCTGCAGCCAAATCTTCACGTGCATTTTTAACAACTATTACTTCTAGACAGTTCCAATAAGAGGACCATTTTTGTTACAAAGCTCACATTACTCCATACAATATATTCAAATGTTCCAATATCCCGACGATACAAACGTTAGAGGGTGGCCACTCCTGTTACTTTAATAACAGTTGAAGGCATCAACCAGAATTTGATGTGGGTTGAAGACCCTTATAATAGAAATTAATGTTTTGAGTATTTTTGTTTTACAAAATTTGTTTTCCGATATTTTAATAACGTGCGATTTTAAATCTACTTAGTAATGGTAATAGTGCAGTCTTTCAAAAGCTCATTACTCCCTTAATATTAAACCTAGGTATTAAGTGTCCTGTGTATTTCCTCATTTATTTTTCATAAGGAATCACCCCACTGCGCCTGTATATGTATAGTAATCTAAACATATTTCACCTTTTTTTATCCTTTGGGATGAATTTGTAACAATTCTAAAAAAAAAAAATATGGTACACACATAAGCATTAACCTGAAGCAAGGGCACTTCAATATCTCGACTAGCTGTTTACAAACGAAGGCATAGTTGAAAAATTTCTAATCTTTTCACCACCTTCATTCGGATTTCGAAAGAGCAAAGCCTTCTTTGATAATTTGTATTAATAATATTTTGAAGCAAGAATCACGACAGCCCGTTTGGTTGAAGCTATGCAGACAATTCATTTTAAAAAAAACATGTTCCTATCATCTTCACTCCCTAAGAAGCCGTTTACATAAAAAAATTCCGAAATTTATTTTTCGTATACTTACGTAATCATCAATTTGAAGTGAAAAAAAAAACACTCTATACATCAAGGGATTTGAAAAAACTCGAGGGTGAATGGAAAATACATTTACATTTCACGTTTTCACCCATTTAATGGTCGAATTTCGAATAATACGTGCTTGACTATGTTCTGAGGGGAACAAACTCTGTAAACATCACTTTTGTAGCTCCAGTGATTTAGACTCTATGGATTTTGTCAGTCAGCGAACAATTTTATTTCTGTATAGAGCACTCACGCATTGTCTGTTAGCAACTTAAGGGCCCATAGAAGATAAATAAACGCTTAAGAGTGCGTGGTAGATAAATAAACGCTAAAAACATTAATTGATTTCTACGTTTTTTTCGAAGCCAATACGGATAAAATACTCAATGGCAATCCTAGATAATGGTATTTGCCAACTTTAGGAGTAAATATTTATCCAGAATTACTAATTCGTTGCGCGTGATCTCTTGCGCCGCAGTTAAGGGCGCTGTCTACCGCAATTTTCATCACCATTTTTTTATTTTTTATTTGTACCAGACATTTTTTTTCTTATTTTAGACACAAAATGTGACTAAATTTGGCTCTTGTGAAATTTTTTTATCTCTCATAGTTTTCGCGTAATGGCTTGTTAAAGTCATATTTTTGCATGTTTCCGTTTTAACGACTACACTAAAACCAACTAATATACCAAACCCAAAAAAATCACATTGGATAAAGACATTGCAGGCTACAATGACGTGCTCATAAAATATAAGAAAAAAAATTATTTGAATTTTAAAAAATTGCTGAAACTGAAAATAAAAATTTAAAAAGTTCAATAATTTTTTTAAAAATACAAATAATGTTTATTCTTTAATTTTATGAACATTTCATTGTAGCCTGCAATGTCTTTATCCAGTGTGATTTTTTTGAGTTTGGTATATCAGTTGGTTTTAGTGTAGTCGTTAAAACGGAAACATGCAAAATATGACTTTAACAAGCCATTACGCGAAAACTATTAGAGGTAAAAAAAAATTCATAAGAGCCAAATTTAGTCACATTTCGTGTCTAAAACAAAAAAAAAATATCTGGTACAAATACAAAATAAAATAATGATGATGAAAATTGCGATAGACCGCGCACTTAAAAGCGCGAGTTTCCGGCGTCAGAGATTGTGTCTCAGAAGTTCGTAACACTGGAAACAATTTTGTTTAAAACGTTGGCTAAAACTATTGTCTAGGATTGCTATTGTTTAATTTTTGCAAATTGGCTTTAAGAAACCTACAGTTATAGATTAATGCTTTTAGCGTTGACGTATGTACCTCGCCCTCTTAATGTGTTAATTGAATCATATAGGTTTATTAATGGCCATATCGAAAAACTACAAAACAGCAATCCTAGTTAATGCAATTTACCAACTTTAAAAGCAAACATTATCCCAAATTGCTATATTCGCTGTCATTTTTTCAGCGGCAATTAAATGTACGAAATTACGGCGTCAGAAATAACGCATCAGGAAAACGTCGCTGGGGAAAAAATTTTGCTAAGAAAGTTGGAAAGAACTCTTGGTACAGGATTGCTGGGTTTTGTTATTTTTGCTTATTGGCTTCGAATCTTTTACAATTTGTAATAGGTGCATTTAGCATTTATTTACGTACCGTGGACCCTAAAGTATCGTCATCACACAAGACTTCATTGTCTGTCCGTGTCGTTGTTCTGCTTTGAGACGTTTATCTGAGTACTTCTATGCATGTCGGTCCAGCCTGCATCAGCACGTGAAGTATGGCCAAGTGACGATAGCGTTGTTGTAGTCGAGAGGTCAGACCTTTCGCCTCCCAACTATTCGATCCGGATTAGAGCTCCAGTGGCTCCGATTCCGGATTTTTCACACGTGGGAAACGTAGAAGACGCCGTTGGCCAGCGGGTTTTCTCGGGGTACTCCCTTCTCACCCGCTTATCTCATTCCACACCCATCTAACTCTCATCGCATCCATCCCACGAGCCGGAGGGCGACAGGCATGTCTCGCTATACGAGCAGACGGTCCAACCTTCACCCCGGCCTTCTCTCATACACAATGTGATCCTGCCTGAACGTGAGAGATTTTGGTCAGCGCTTAACATCGAGGTCTTTAGCGCTAGCGAGGGGTGACATGATGTGAGTGTGGAGCAGCACCGTAATGAGAGGGTGGGAGAAACTAGACATCCCTGAGAAAACCCGCCCACCAACGGCATCATCCGGCACGATTCCTACATGCGAAAATACGGGGACCAACCCAGCCGAGATTCGAACCCGGATTGCCTTGGTGGAAGGCGAATCGTCTGACCATTCGGCCACCGCGGCTCCTCCCTCTCTGAAGGCGGGAACACATGGTGGATATTCATTTTCCAATCACTTAAGTCCACACGTCTGCCAAGTTCTCATATTTCGTGAGCCAAGTATGATATAGATATCCAACTATCACTGCAGGTTCTGTTTATCTAATTCATACTTTCAATTACTATTTAAAATTGTAAACAAGAACTGTAACAAAAATGCATTAAATAAATGTGTTGTCGTTTACCATTCGTGCATTCATCACAACAGTAAAAAGTGGTAACACGTGAATTACTAATTAAATTTATTTTAATTTGTGGACTGTAATTTAATCGTAAACAAAAGTAGTAATATTAGTTAGACACAATTATAGAATGAATAAAGAGCCGCTACATATTAATTATATTAATTTGTCCTAAATTGTAGCATATTTCAGTAATTGATATAATCGAGATGTTTTAGCGAAGGTATGATAAACCATCAAGGTAACCTTTTGTAACGTCAGCACGTGAAATCAACTTTAAATTCTTCTTTCATAAAATTAGAGTGATGTATGTTAAGATGTCACGAAATCTGTCGTGATAGAATGGTAAATAGTAAAGACCACAGTTATTACTCATTTTGTATACGTGTATAACGTTAATTAAATAATTTCAATTTTTAAAAAGGAACATAATCTAAGTGCAAAAATTATATTTAGCTAACCACAATACTATCAATAAATTAAAATGAATTTATTAGCATGTTTCATAGGCAAGTTGATCAAAACACTGGCAGGTGAAACTATTCAGCAAAGACGAAATATCTGTTAAGGGCAATAACTTGTTATTCTATAAAGGAATATTTTGAGACATAGAATAATATGTTGTGATAGTACAGTGTATTTTAATTTAAAAAATATAGATTATAATTGATTTTGTTTGTCACATGAAAAGTTTTCTAGTGTCTGTGTACAAATTAAACAATATAAATACGGTAACAAAAATAATAAAAAGCTGAATATGACAAAAGGCCAATAGTACAAAGGACAGAGATAAAAATATATATCACAGTTCCCAGTGTCTCTGCAACATACCCCAGGCTGCGACAAGTGTAGTGAAGAGCTGCAGTGGTGACAGAGGACAGTGAGGGTAGCTTGATCATAGTCATCAGTGTCTCTGCCACGTATCTAAGGTTGTGACAAGAGTTGTGAAGAGCTGCAGTGGAGACAAAGGACAGTGAGGGAAGGCTTGAACATAGTCCGCAGTGTCCCTGCCACGTATCTAAGGCTGTGACAAGAGTTATGAAGAGCTGCAGTGGTGACTGAGGACAGTGAGGGAAGGCTTGAACATAGTCATCAGTGTCTCTGCCACGTATCTAAGGCTGTGACAAGTGTTGTGAAGAGCTGCAATGGTGACTGTGGAAAGTGAGGGAAGGCTTGATCATAGTCCCCAGGGTCTCTACCACGTATCGTGATGCGACAAGTGTTGTGAAGAGCTGCTGTGGAGACCGAGGACAGTAAGGGAAGGCTTCATCACAGTCCCCAGTGTCTCTACCACGTATCTCAGGCTGTGACAAGTGAAGTGAAGAGCTGCAGTGGAGACAGAGGACAGTGAGGGAAGGCTTGATCGCAGTACCCGGTGTCTCTGCCACGTATCTCCGCAGCAATCAACTCCTCAGTGTTGTCGTCATCCTCTTCCCTCACATCGCCCAAGTCTTCAGACGGCCTGTTTGTTGTTTAGACAACAGAACACATGACAATTAATTTTTTTATATAGTTTTAAGCAATTGGATAAATTTGTAGTGAAATGTTGTGGACATGCGCTTTTTCGGTGTAGACTAGCTTGTTCTAGAAACTGTTTTGTCTTTGTCTGGGATTTCTTTCTTTTTCGTTGTTTTGTGAAGTCTTGTGTTTGTTACATCGCTCACTGATCATTCTCCTTATTTGTTAAATGTACTTTGTTAATTTGTATCCTAAGTTTTTTTTTTTTTTTAATTGAATCGGGAATTTGCAAAAGGGACCAAGTATAATTTTTTAGCAAATTCAGGTTACACGAGATTCCGACTCTCCAAAGCATTCTCTTGGCTGCCAGCAACAAAGGAAACCAAACCTATACAAGAAATACGTTAAACGGACTAGTTCATGAATGTGCCATAGCGCATTATTTTGTTTATGATTTACGTGATTATTGTTGAAGAAAAATCTGTTTCGTGTGGTTTTGTAGTTATTTCGCTAGCGTATGCTGAGGTTCTAATAATATACACCAATGACATTATGATTTGTCTGATAGTGTAATACTTAACAATGCTTCATGGGTATTAGTCACTGTGTGGTATTGCGTTTACAAAATATGTTTCTATGTATCATAGTATTAGTTTTTCACTAGAATACACCAAAATTGCACTGATATCTACTCAAGAAATTATGTTTTATGTGCTATTGTTAGAAAGAACGTTACTTATTTTTTTTTTTAAGTTACCAAGTCCAATAAAATTATTAATTTCTAAACAATAAAAGACAAAAGTTTTTCAATGTCAATTATGTTTCATATTATTCCACACACACTATAATTTAAAGTTATCCATTTTTGATAACCTGTTTCACTCTCAGATCCACAATAATAAGTTTTTGTATTTTTCCTACAATCTACACACGTGGACTTGGTCCGTTTTGCAAATTCCTGATTAAATTATAGTTTGGTGTTTTCTGTACTTTGATTTAATTTCTTTGGAGAATTATCAGTAATTGTTACTTATTTATGGGAGACTATCAGCTGTTATTTTCCTTCAATTGCTTTTCTCAGTTCACTATTGATTTTCTGAGATTTCATACTACTACAATGGCGTATGTCCACAATATTTCACTAAGACATTAACAATAATTATTTGAACAGCTTAAAAGTGACTTAAGATACTTGCAAAACTCGCGTGAGATTGCCAGCTAATAGGAGAATATATGTTACAGGTTGTAACCTCAAAGAGATTATATGCAAGAACAAATTGTGTGCTCAGGAGAGATCTGCACGAAACTAGTGATCTTACTGTTCATTCTTAAATACGTATAGTATATGACCAGCTGTACATAATCCAGAGGTATAATTTTATCATTGTGTGTGGTTGTGCAAAAATGATTTTAGACATTATGTTACCTTCGAAAAAAATCATATCGAAATAAATGAACGTCGAAGGTAATAGTTAACAATATTAAATATTACACTCCTAGTAAACAAAAGTAAACAACTTGTCTGCGTATCACTGCTTTACTATACACGATCTGTATAATTCAGAGCAATCAAATGTTTTATTTCAAAGAATAATTTTTCTACAAATTTCCTAATTGAGAGCGTTTCTTTTGGGATTTCACTTGCAGCTTTGCATGAGATTTCTCAAGCAGTTTTTTTTTTTTTTCATTGTCAAAAAACTGCTTTTTGTCAATAAGCAATATTTAATTACGTAAAACTGTATTGTCAGACAAAATGTAAAATTGGCTTCACAGAACGCAAATTATTTTTGTGCGATGTTCTTTTTCTATAATTTTAGTGCAAGAATGCCACATAAATTTCTCGCGAAGCGAGTTCACACACATCTATACCCTCTAAAAAGAATTCGTTAAATTTACAAAGATTTTCTGTGTGAAATCATTAGTTTATAAAGTTACAAAGGTAAACATTGTAATACTACAAAGGAATTCTTTGTACCTATGTACCGAGAGTTCCTACATTGTAATTTTTTTTTTTGTAAAATATGACAAGCACTTTTTTATAGTTGTGCAAACTTTTGTAAATGTTGAAAAATTTTGCACGTAAAATTATTATTTAATGATGTTAAAATGATTTTATTAGCAAAAAAATATTTAGAAAAAATTTTTTAAGTTTACCAAAATCATAGGTTCGCCGGAAATTACTTATGCAAAGATGACAACCTCTGGAAAGCATTTTTTCTGAAATAAAGTGAATGTTCATATTAATTGCCTGCTTTAAAATATAGAATTATTACTGAACTGTACATTAATGTATACAAATGTAATGTATGCAAAACAGGAGTAACAGTGGTCTAGGGGTATGATGCGTAAAATCTGAGCGTGGGGAGAGTGGTTCTAAACTCAGTCTCCAAATATTGTTTTTTTTTTTTCCCTTCAAAATAATTTAATGTAAACCACCTGTATTCCAAATATATTTGATAAATAAGTTCAGTTTTATTTATGAAACACCATGACTATTTAATTTTTTTTCCCCTTATTGAAAGTACAACTACAAGGCTATTCCTTGTAATTTTACAAACATATACTTTGTATTTTATTACAAGGACAACAATTGTAGTTTTACAAGGAATTTCTTTAGCAACTGGGTTTCCAAAGATTTTCTTTGTAAAAGTACAAAACAATTTTTACAGCGTAGGACATTATTATGCTTTGCTTACAGAAAACAACCCTCTTAGGTATCCATTAGATAACAAATTGTAAAATAAAGTATGGTGTGGTGCTAACTTTAATTTTGCAGAAGCAATCACACCAAAAATAATTGTATTTACTTAGAAAGCATTTCAGTTTTCTTCACAATGAATGAGAGAAAACAAAGTAATTTTTAACGATAGTCGATACTCGTTTCATCTTTGCACACCACAGATTATGCATTCTGATCATTTAAGATTATCTAAAGCATTATTATTTAATCATACTCGTTGTTTTCAAATTTTAACTCGACATAAAAAATCAGTAGTTAAATGAAATGAAAAATTTGTGTAGCTACAAACTCACACACCCCACATACTTTACTTTTTAACGTAATATGTTAATTGAAAGCGAGATTTAATTATTTTAAACTGTGGTAAAATGTGTAATCAAGCTGTCTAAATGGTTGACTGAAATTTCGGTCGTAAAACGAATAAAAATCATTACAACTTCTCACTAAAGCATGGTGAACGGAATATAATTGACAGATTGTCCGTGTCGGTTTGTAAAGAAAACGTAAATCGATGGCCTCGTAGAGGCAAATTACAAAACAGTTCCTCGATAAGTTGTGCAACTCAGCCAGTCAATGTAAGAAAGTAAACGCCCGCGTATATTTAACGTGAAGAGTTAGTTAGTCACCATTAACTTAAACTCGACGTAAAATAGCTCCTTTAGTAAAAAAAAAACTGTAGAAGTGAATTGTATACGGTAGAAATTAACCTCACAGATGCTGCTCTAACAGATAGAGGAAGGCCAGGCTTGTATTATAAAACAAGATTCAGGATTTCTTCAGAAATGTATGTACAACAGCTGCCACACAGAAGCTACACGAACAGCTACAATTGAACCACAGACGTGGAAAGCAGCACCACCGCAACCCAGCAGATTATTCACAGACAGCTAGACCATGTCTAAGGAGATCCTAGATAATGTGACCAAGCCGAACTGAGTTCAGTTGCATGAGCAGATAAAGGTTCGCCGCTCTATTGATCAAAATGTAGAGATGCTCCCCAACAAAAGTGATATAAACACCATGTCAAACAAGCAGCTGAGGGTTCTCTCAGATATTAGACGTACAGCTACAAATTTGTCACTTTTCTACAAATTAGAGAATTTTTGTTGTGTTACAAAAGCAGCATGTGTAGCTATATTGGGGCGACTCACATGCATACACAGTATGTCAGTTTTTTTATAACGTTCCGGTAATGATATCTGTACAGTACTACCTATGTGGGCTCACAGGTATTGTAACAATTGATACAAAATAGGCACACGCTTGAGCACGTTATGAAATAATTCGTAGATGAAATTTCCAAGCCAAACTTTCTACACTTTCTTCTCGACGGCTTCCCAGATGATTAAATCATAGCTATAATATAGCCAGTCCTTGAACACACTGTAAAGGAATTTCACGAAAATGGCATGTAGGTGGCAGCACCGTAGATGTCTCAAACATAAAACAAAACACGAAAAAATAGAATATATACACACTGTCGAGCAGCACGTCAAGTGTTTTCTCTATTACGTGTTAAAGATTTCCTGACAACAGGATCACCTATATGACTTTGGTACTCTGTTACAACTAGTGTGTCCACACACTTGAACTGTATCAGAAGATCGGCGCTGAATTCAGTATCTGAACTTCACAGGATGCTAACTTCAAAAAACCCAAAAACAGAGCTTTTAATGAAATATTCTTATTCATTCAAAGCACAGCATTGCATTCCACGAAGTCATACTCTATAGAGAGTTTATTGTTGAAAAAGCATGTGAATTAAAAAACAAAAACATATCTCTCTAGTTTACATATTTAAATGGTTTTGAAGTGGCTGTTACATACAGAAAGCCGTATTCGATTTTTTATTGTTTCATCAACGGTGGTCAGTGTATTCTTTAAAAGGCTGCGTTATTATTTTAATGTTTATTATAGGGCCATGCTCAGATTTTAAAAATCTTGTTTTCCTTTTCTGATTTTTGTGGTTTGTTTACATTTGTCTCCCAGTATAAAGATTACATAATCCGAAGTGTGTAATACTGTGTGCATATTTATGTAAGTACTACAAGATGGGAAACAAAGAAGTCTTAGAAAAAACACTTTTCTCTGAGATCTTTGAAATACTTCTTCAGGTGTTACACTTTGATAAAAACATATGCATTCAAAACTCTACAAACACATACAGTTCCTCAGAAATGAAACCTTTTTAATTTCGACATGATTGAAACGTATGTAAAGTCTTATAACTGAAGCATATTCAGAGTTCAGCATGACATGGAGTTGTGTTACGCTGTGTAAGAGTACATTACAGCCGTATTTCCTATAGCACGTGTTCTAGCTTAAATATGTATAATAGTACTGCAAGAACCTTACGAAGGAATCACAAACAACAATACATATCAGTTATACTCACGTTAGTATGATGTGCAGTATGTCCTCTAGCAAGTGTCCTGGCTGGCCTGTGTATAACGGCACCTCTGCAGCCTCACATATACTTCTCAGCAAGCATGCCCGACCCGGCATCTGCAGTTGTTGTAATACCCTCTCTAGTTCTGTGTACATTCTTAGTCTTGACTCTCTCTTGTCCACACTTCTCACCACGGGCTGCCTCAACTCAGTGGCATTGAAGGGTAGAAAGTACTGCAGCTTGTAGTAGTAGTTTCCTATTAGCATGCCCTCCTCGTACTTGCTAGTCACCAGTGTGAAGCCGAAATTCACCTGCACATGTACACATTATACAACGCCACTTGACAACCAATCGTGACGAATCAAAGATAGCAAAGTCAGACACTTGTGCTGTACATCTCGTTTCAATACGTTTGTCGAGATGACAGATACATCGCTAGAAAAAATAGTTTAAAAGTTGTTACTATAAGCATATAATGACATTTTAACAACAACAATTTCTTCGAATGTTGTGATTGTTAATTTCACGTAGTTTTCGATTATTTGTCGCACCCTACCAACTATCAGAAAATTTAATTACACATAAGTTGGTACAGTAAGTTCTTAAAATAAATAAGAGGAAAATATGACAATTTGCATAAGGGTGAGATTATAGAAAAAAGATAGTTAAGTAAACGAAGGTCATGAAGATATTATCCTAGTATTTGTAAGTCTTTGGTGGTAAAAACGGTGAAAGTCATTGCTTATAAATAGGAGAAATCTTCGTTCTACAACATAATAAGTACATTTCTTGATAACTATGCTTTGATGGTGTAGTGATCATTTACCTGACCTTACACCACGGTGACCTCGGTTCGATTTCCGTTAAGAGAGTTCTCTAATTTCTCTTCTGGCAAACTCAAAGGAGATTGTCGTTTTCTACGAGGTTTTCTTGGGGTACTCTCTTTTATCGTGTTCTTGCATTCTTCTGCTGCTCTATTCTCGCTTTGCGCTGTTCCCAAATCGAAAAGTATCTCGGTGTCCAACGTATTTCGCATTTTGGAACACCTTGGACTTGAGATTTCACCGTATTTTGAAATCAGAGTAAAAAAATCCAGTTTCAGTTGCAAGACTTACTGCGAGGTGAATTTGAACATTCGCTACTGGCTTGTATGTATGAGGTGGATCATTTCCCTTTCAAGAAGCAGTTTCATGAAACAAATGCATCACGAAATATTTAACAGCAGTTCTAGGATACGTACAATTTGGGCTGAAATGTATTTTCTGTGGAAGCGGGAGGTAGCAGAAAGTTATAGCTCAGGAAGACCAGATGAATCAAGAAGAGAATAAAGAATAGCTTTATAAACTAATACTACCTCTCGAAACGATAAAAAAAAAACTTTATGGAACTGATGTTCGTGTGACGAGTGGATGTAGGACATGACATAAAGGTTATGTTCTCCTGATTTTACTGTTTGTACGATAATTAATGTTCATAGCTTAAACGAGGCAGGTACTGCACATTTGTTCGTCAGTGTTGTTAAAAATGGTTTTTGTCGTGATATATATATATATATTTTTTTTTTCAATGCAAGAAGTTGTACGGTTTTGACAAATAAATCAACTAATAAAATTGTAATTAATTATGTAGTATTTTTCGAATTATGGAGCAGCGCCGGAATTGAGAGGACGGAGATACTTGAGATCCCCGAGAACACCCGCCGACGAATGGCATCGTCTGGCACTGCCACGTACGAAAATACGGGTCTCCCCCCTTTCCCCCTCCCCCTCGGGCATGGAGACAACATCGCCGTAGTGGCAGACGACAGCGCCAGCCACTGCGATTACTTGAATCACACTAGGATGTGACTGATTTACAACACTCCACAATGAATGCAAGCCCTACTCCTGTCACCCGGCATTACTCTGATAATACACTCTTGAAATATTCTAGAACAAATCGTAACAAAAGATCAGTTCCCAGAAAGAACAATTTAATGGCAGCTTTGATTTAACAGCGGTGAAAATGTTCAAAAGAAAAGACTAAAACTTTTGAGAAGTCGATGCCACTAAGCTTGGCAGAAATTATTCAACTACGAGGTGGCGACACCAAGTACTGAGCGTCAAAAATCAATGTTGAATAAACAAAAAGGAGGCAAACAAGAATACGTCTGTAAGGTTACATTGAAAATTGTTATTATTATTATTTTAGTTAACCCTTTAAAAAGTGAGATGATTTTTATGTTAAGTCTTAGACAATGCTTCATGTGTAATGTAAATTCGTACCACCATTAATGTACTTTCATTTCAGTTTTAATAATCACGACGAGTGCCTATCAACATAACGATACCGGTGTATGTGTTCCGTAGAAAAACAGCGTGTGAAATTATGAGTTGTGCGAGTATTGGGAGAGATGTACACAAAGCAGGCAGAAAAGAGCTGGAGTATACCACGTCTTCAGATATCCATCCTTTGACCCACCAATTGTTTTGGAACATTTCTTGCTGTGAACGCAGTTGGTTTAACCGGTCCGTGCAAAATACGTTCTTAACAGGAGAAATCCAGACTGAGCATTATGCCAACACAATTAATAGTAAATGTAGGCTTCTTTATATTTTAACCAACAAATGAGATATAAAATTTGAAGCGCAAATTAATTTATCGTGAAATAAATTTGGTAATTTGACTTCCCTTGATCTTATATATAACAATTATTTTAGTTATTTCTAATTTTTTTTTTCGATTGATATTTTCGTGCGCATCCAGTACACCCACCGAAATATCTGGCCGATTGAACCTGTGGATATAGGCCTAAGTTCAGCCGGACTTAACCTAAACTAAACTTTTCGAACGTTCGTTGTTCACCGGTGGATGCGACGAATTTAAATACACGTTAGGCTCACCTGAACGACGGATTCTTCGCGGTATAGGAGGAGAGCCCAGCTGAAGCCGAGTATTGCGAGATGTAGAAGCAGACGTAACCAGTCCATCATTGTTCTTCTGCCGCCTTAACAGGCTTGCCAACTGTACAGCGCCCTCAGTGTTACCACCTGCTGCCGTTTATTGACACGTGTCTACGAAGGTAATCAACTAATAAGCGAAACATTTACTCGACTAAATAACAAAAGTGTTACTTTTCATGTAATTAAGATATTTTAAGTTTGTGGCTTTCCTATCCTTGTCCCGTACTTAAAATGCATCCATTGCTTTCTGTGGCAAGCAAACACGACACTTGAGCAGCTCCTACCTTTGCAGTTAGCCGCCGTGGTTCATTGCCATGTCCCTGCGAATGAAGCGACTGTTTAGCATTTAATTGTTAAACCTTGTGTTTACATTGGAGCATTTACTGTTTCGTGTCCTGTGTTCCGTTGCCGCCATGTTTTGGTTATTCATCAAAGATCATTACTAAAACTTTCAATGGTACCGGTAACTGCTGAATTATTTCTATGCATAATGTTGAATTTAAATTTGATTTCAGAAGTTCTAATTAAATTGCCCTCGTTATTACGTTCAATACAAAAGGAGCTGATTTCTCTCCAATTAGTCATCACGGCACGTGTTGCAGGGCCCATTAATTTTTTTGATACCCCATTCTGCCCCTCTACTACAGTTCGCAAACCCCTCCCTCAACTTTCCACAATTTTTTTTTTTTTTTGCAAAACCCGTCGCGGGCGCATGCACAACTCATCGAAGTTTCATTGCAAAATGATGAATGGTATAGGAAAGTACGTGACAAAAACCAAACATTCATTTTTATATTGTAGAGTAGGTTAATTAAGATACCAGTTATTTTAAGTGCAAATCTAATATGTTAACAAAAATTTTTTCTTAAAATAGCTTAAATATCATATATAATCCCCTTGTTTGAATACGTGAAGATATAACTTCAGGCATGAATATTATTTATGGTTAGTGCGGTTACCACGATGCTTACATAGAATGTTTTTCGAAAATGCATCCGAAATAGTTATGTAGTACAATGAATCCTTCTGGCAAATAGTGACAACAGTCACAAATTGGCCCGGTATTATTACTGTGATTGTGAAAAAAAATATTTTAACAAAATAATACTCACATGGAAGAATACCACACTGTTTTGTTACAAATATATTATAATTTGCACCTCATTTATTTCGGTAGCAATAACCCTCATAGTTTTTCCGATTTTTGCACCAATGTTGTTATTAAAATAAGCCAAAGTCAGGCGAAATCATTTTTTGCGAACGAACGGTGTATTATTTTGCAAAACGCCTACATAGAATGGTGCATCTATAGATGCTCGTTGTCTTGAAAATTTTCAAAGCATTTAGTTACGAATGTTTTGAGTTTTTGAGCAAATGTGAAAAAATAACTACTTATAATGGCCATAAATTCAAATTTAATACCCTTTTACAATATCGAATATTTTCTTCATCAATCTTCTGTCCTATTTACTGAATTTAATTTCTTGAATGGCGTGTGATGCCACGTTGACGTCATTACCACGTCCATTTCGTCCTTGCCTTCAATTTACTCAAAAATTTTCGTTTCGAATATGTATGGAAGTTTCCTTAAATTGAAATACTTGTGGACAGAAAGAAAGGTTTTTATGGCAGTATTAATACAAATAACTTATTAATTAAATTCTGTATTCGAATTAAAGCACGTTAAAAAAGATTCGCCCATTATATATTTTAAATAATTTACAAAAAAAAATAAGACATTTTTTATTGGTTTACACCAAATATTTTTGTGTTGTACAGGATTAGTAGATAATTGTAATAAAGCTACAGTATTTATTTTCTGTACCATTTATTTTTTCTGTTGTGTGTTAACTAGTGACCCCACGGTTATGTTTGCGAAACGAATTTTGCCCCACTTTGTTTCAGTGACTTACGTGCACATCTGTAGTTTTACTACATGGTAATTGGCAGCGTGTCTTTGTAAAGCGATGTCTCTCATTTGACTATACCAATCACAATAACTAGAGACGCTGGAAAATCGCGAAAATGGTTAAAATGGTCTCCAATAAACTGTATTATATCAATCGCAACACGTGTGAACAGTTTTGGGACAAATCACACACGCCGTGTGTCCAAGCTGTACAGTTCTAACTGGGACTGTTGTAGAGACAAAAAATGCTACAAATAAACGACAGCTAATGTCGATACGAAACATTCAGTGTTATATACATCACGTTGGAGCCTAGCAAACAGTCAACTATTCCCGCGATTTTCCAGTGTCTCTAACAATAACGTTACTACAACGTTACAAGTCTGTGATTTGCCAGTAAAACCCCAAGACACGTCAGAGCTAAGACGTCCAATCACTGATTATGAAGCAGAGCTGCAGATGTGCACGTTAGTCACTGAAACAAAGTGGGACAAAAATCTTCTCGCGAAAATTAGTGGTCCCAAGTGACAACTATTCAAGTGGTATCTACAATATTTATTGAATAATATTTATTGTATCCTTGTGCCAATCAATAACTTTGGATCGTATAGAAAATAATATCCGTACCTCTAATTCGAGTTTTCAGTTCTGGCCCCAGTGACGCAGCTCCTCTTCCTGCAACCCTACACACCACCCACGATACCACTCTTGGCAATTATGGCAGCATACTCCACAATCACAGTGGTTTTCCATAACCCTACATTAGTCTTCCTTAGACTTATATCACCTTCCCATAACCTCCTAATTCCACCCACAAACCTAACCTCTTAACTTACCTATAACTTCAGAACCTATCCCATAATCATCAAGAACACAATAGTAGAACAGGTGTCACATTTCCAGTACCTAGAATACTGGGATGTAATTTAAAAAGACCTTCGACGACATGACACATCAGAAATTAAGTTCTAAGAGCTGTGAAAGACTGCACAAAAAAAGACGAAATAAGGAACAATATTGGAAATAACGTGAACTGTGAAAGCCCCCACAAAAAATCCCTCGACAAGCGATTGAATGTATTTCAATAGAAAAAGGAGTGTGGGATGGCCGAAGAAAATATTAAAGATGGTGAAGCCGGAACAGGCAATGAGATCTAATCCTGGATTGGCAGAAGTAAAAAATATATATAAAGCTAGAATAAAGTTAGATCTGGAAGGCTTCTTAATTAATTTTAATACAATTCAGACTGGCTTATTTTTTTCACTAAACAGTGTTATAGGGGACACTACAGCTCTGGTGAAGCATATGCATGCTATTGAGTACACATTTCCGTAAATCCAGCCAGCACCTGAAAATTAGGAGTTATTAGACGAGTGACAGTATTATCGAGTAATGTAGTTTGGGGACAGGAGCCTGATGGTGGAGGTTCCACAACCTCAATTAGAGGGCCACACGCCATCTTGTAACTCGACACCCTGCCGCCATCTTTGATTTGACCTTTGACATTGACCTTGGCCCTTAAAGTTTCAAAATTAAATTTTTTAAATTCAATAAATTCAACAAATTTTGTAAAATATGCAAAAATTCCGAAAAAATTTGTTATCCTTCCACGAACCTGTTAATTGCCCTCTTGTTTACCTTACTTTTAGACTGTCATTTATTGGCAGCCGCCATCTTGGTACTGACACCTCGGCCATTTTAGACTTGGCCACCATATTGGTTTTAGTTTAATACCTTCGATTAATCTAGTATTTAATTATAGCATTGCACTGTATGTAAGGATCACTTACTATTTATGACATTGTATCGAAAATATATTCCCTCCTCTTTCCCCAAATCAATCACTTGTATTCAATTTAGAACCTGTCCCAGATCCTGCCCCTCATCACCATCACATGACTTTGAACTGGCATTGACATCCCCTCTCCCCGTCTATCACTGATGCTCGTGTCAGAACCTGTCCCAGCAACTCTTCCCTCTCCTACCAATGCCACCACATTGCCTACTCCCTCTCCTCTCCAATACTAACATTCGTGTCTGGACCTGAGCATATATCCCTCTCCAAACATATACGATTGTGTAAAAGGCTTCTCGTCATCTGTCTTCATCCTGCTACTGTTGTCGTCGTAACCTTTCACGAAGATTTTACAGTCGATGTTATCAAGCAACATAATTATGATGATGTGTTGTTCATTCGGTAAAAAAATATTGTCTGCTACTGTAGCATATGGATAGTATAAATCTTTGACAGCTAGACAGGGAGAATGAGCTATTATTCCTGGCAAAACAATTCTTTCTTGTCTACGCACAGCACGAGGTACCCTTGGTTCACAATACCTGCCAGAATATCTACAAACACAAAGTGTTATACTGATGTACAGTATTGGCGACATGCTGCTGATGGGTTTTAAGCTATGATACTATTTTGTTATACATGGAAATGTATATTGATTGTCTTTATTGTCTCATATTTGCATTAATTTTTAACAATTACTTTAAAAAATGCAGTGACATCGGGATAAATTAGAAATATTATTTGATTTGAACAATTATTTAGTTACATTTCAATTAACTGGACGCTCGCAGAGCAAAACCAGGCCCCTGTACACTCCTTGTATTGGAAAGGAGGTGGCAGTCCTCTTAGCATTCAAGAGTGAGAAGATTATACTACCAAGGTTTTTGTATGAGTCCACATGTACTTAAAAAATAATGTAATTCATGGTCATGAAAATAATTCGACATTGCTATTGGTATAGTTACTACTGATCTCTGGTTTTGCATGCAAAACTTGAGAGAATATGGTATTTTATTGTACCTCAACACGAAGATAGCATATAAGGCTATTTTGTACAAATGTTAACTTTTAAATGGAGAATTAATATATATTAATAATGTCTTTACGTTTTATACACAATTATTTTAGTATAGCAGTGGATTAAAGATATACATAAATAGAATGATACATTTTTAAATACTATCTATTTTCAGAATAATGCAAAAGCATTTTATCACTTTTGCATTACATAATAAAAATACCCTCTTCAATACTACAAAGTCACTCCCTCGTTTAGCATGTTACTACACATATTATGGATTATTGATTTTCATAAAAAACAATGTCTGTGGGCTTCCGAGTTACACTAGGCACAAAAAAGATATTTCTCGCAGTTGTGAATTTTATTAATGTACATTTCAACAAGTTTTCTTAATGTAGAGCAGCCAAACTATTTGTGTGCATCAATAATTTTAATGCTGTCCGAGCACACGCTACGTAACACAAGTTACTGTCCATTTCCGATGTGCAAACACTGGGTCATGTTCATATATTATGCTACCCGTGACATTGTGTATTTGAATTTGACAGTATGAAATATTTCTGTGATCCCACCTGAAACATGCTTCTGGTATGTCTGTTGCATAATGCAGCTCAGGTGATCCTAGGGGCCACTGTGGCTCAAAGGTGAAAACCTTTGTCGTAAGGCCATCGACACTTTCTTGATGGTGAATGCATCTTACAATCGAAAGCCTAGAATCTTACAGTACATGGTGGGTCACTAAAGAAAACTTACTTGAGCAGAATGTTGACGAATTTCCAAGAGCTCTGTTGTGTGCTTGCTTGCTGGATTGCTGTCGCCTGTTGCATAGAGGACTATAGTGGACGATGTGTTGGACATTGTAGAGCAATGCTTCTTGCAGCAGCTCCTGCGATGCAGATGTCAGGAACTGAAGTACAACGTCAAAAACACTCATTGCATGGAAAGCAGTCGAGGATGTCCTCGTCGACTTGAAGATATTCGGGCTAGTATTATGTACCAAGGGTACTTTGGGTGGTGCGTACACAAGAAGGAATTGTTTTGCCAGGTACAGTAGCTCGTTCTCACTGTCTAGTGCTGTCAAAGATTTATACTTTCCATATGCTATGATGGCAGATAACATTTTTTGACAAAATGAACAGCACATCAACACAGTAATGTTGCTGGATTACATCGATTATAAACTCTTTGTAAACAGGTGACGACGAGGACAGCAGCAGGACGAATACTGAGCACGAGAAGCCTTTTATACAATTGTATATGTGTGAAGAGGGGTATGTGCTCAGGTCCAGACACGAATGTTAGTATTGGAGAGGAGAGGGGGAAGACAATGTGGTGGCGTTGGTAGGAGAGGGAAGAGGAGCTGGGACAGGTTCTGACATGTGTGTCAGTAATGGAAGGGAGAGAGTGAAGAGAGGGAAGGTAACGTTAGTTCAAGGTTATGTGCTGAACAGAAGGAAGATGAACTTGAACAGGTTCTGATACGAGCACCAATAATTGAGGGTAAGAGGGGAGAGATGGAAGTCATGTCAGTTAGAGGTCATGTGAAGGTGATGGGAAGGGCGGGGGAGCCAGGCAGGTTCTGACACAAACGCCAGTAATGGTGGTAAGAAGGGGAAGGCAATGTAAGGTCAATGTCATGTACTGAAGAAGGAAAGGAGTAGCTGGGACAGGTTTTGACGAGTGCTAGTGAGTGGAGAGGGGGAATACGGATGAGGGGGAAGGCAATGTGGTGTAGGGGTGAAAGGGGGTAAGAGAAGCTGAGTTAGTTTGTGACATGTGTGCCAGTAATTGAGTAGAGAGGTGGACAAGAGGAGGAAGGCGCTGTAAAACTACATGGCTATACAAAACTACATAGCCTAGTTATTTTAAGTATTTACCCACAAATGAAAGACAGAAAGATGAAATTTTGTAAAGGGGTGCTATTCGCTGTTGTAAGAGATATATCAAAAGTCCCCTAGATTTTCATACTTGCTTCATTACAAAATGACCGACGAAGATGGCAGACACAGGATTGTGACTTGATAAATTTACATGGCTATATCTTTTTTTTTTTATTTGAGATACAGAGTTTTGGTTTTGATAGTTTTGTTAATTACAATCTAAGAATTAATAAATATTGAGATTTCATTTCTTTATGTATTTAAATAATACCATAAGTATTATATTTGAATACTGAAGACAAAACACATTAAAAGTTTTATTTGATAACACTTATCTACAAAACCATAAAAAACTGACAAAATATATAAACATATATTTCACCTCACTTTATTTGCTACAAATTGATAGACTAGCATTTGCTCTGGTTAATCTCAGCACACCTTAAAGTCTGGCTTGATTGGTTCTGTGTTGACCTATTTAGTGCTATAATATTGAATTGTTCTAAAGTTGGTTAAATGGTGGTCCAATAGAAGTATGGTGTTTAATAATGGTACATAGAAATTCACACATACTAACTGTGCACCTATAGCATATAATACAGAGTGGCTCATGAATAGGGTGACCGGAAGCCTTGAGGTGGATAAGAGGACACGTATAGTAGAAAGAGTATGACGTCAGGCAAAAAAAAAAAAATAAAGACGACATGACTATTTCGAAGAATACATTTTTAACAAAAATGGTTTTATTAGTACTTATTTTTGGTTTACTACATCTTTAAACCTTAATATAAATTTTTTTTTTATGATTCAAAGCATGGCATTTAATAGGAATGTGCATGTAGATAAACCATTAACTTTTTACTAAAGCAAGATATAATGGCTTGCTAGATCTGACAGAAATGAGAACTGTAACATTTTTATGCAAATTTCACCTAGACGTGACCCTATAAAACCGGATGCCTGGTCACCCTACTCATTAATAATCTAAGTTGTTTTACAAAACCACATTTTATGTGTGGACTGCTATAAAACAATAGCATGTTTTAATGAGATTCAGAGTAACTTCTGATCTATAGATGATTGCAACAGTACTTGTGTCTGTGTGTTATGTTGTGAGTACCTTTATCAACGAGAAGGAAATTCACGAGGCCATAAAACTGTTGATGTGGAAGAAAAGAGTGTTCTAGGTATTAAGACCTCTACCAGTTTGCATAATGATTGACTGAGCCTCAAATTAGTACTTCACAAATTCCTTCAATTTCAGTCTGGGTGTACAAGTGTGTGTGTCTGGGTGTTCAAGTGTGTGTCTGGGTGTACAAGTGTGTGTGTCTGGGTGTACAAGTGTGTGTGTCTGGGTGTACAAGTGTGTGTCTGGGTGTTCAAGTGTGTGTCTGGGTGTGCAAGTGTGTGTCTGGGTGTGCAAGTGTGTGTCTGTGTATGTAAGTGTGTATCTGTGTAAGTATGTGTGTGTCTGGGTGCGCAAGTGTGTGTATGGGTGTGCAAGTGTGTGTCTGGGGGTCAAGTGTGTGTGTCTGGGTGTGCAAGTGTGTGTGTCTAGGTGTGCAAGCGTGTGTCTGGAAATGCAAGATTGTGTCGGGGTGTACTGAGATGTGCTTGGGTGTGTTTGGATGTATCCAGGTGTGCCAGATTGTGTCTGGGTGTGCAAAACATACTGACTTACAGTTATTACAACTTTTTCTTGCCAAACTGCAGTGTAAGGAAATGAGTTTAATTGTTGGGAACTCATAACCAATTATTTTATATTCATGTATAAACATAGCACAAAACATACCCAAGCAAGCCATGAATTAGCTAATTTAACTGTTATTATTTCAACATTCCGCCATTGTAAAACATACTGACATACTACACATTGTTCTTGACATAATACAATGAAAGGAAACGAGTTTAATTGTTGGAGCTTCTATGAGAGTTGGTGACTGTAACGAAGGTTGGAAGGTTTAGGAAGGGATTGGTAGGGCATTGAGGAGGAGGTTACAGCTTGCCACCAAACAGTATCCCAATTGCATGTTATTTATATTATTATTATTATTATATCATATTATTTGCTGTATGCTACTTTATGAGCGTTTATGGAAACTTCTTCGGATCCACTCGATAGCTAGTAAATCTGACAAGAACGTCAAGCGACAAAGATCTACGGACAGTCAAGAACTCTTAATATTCATCTCGATCCTGTCGCCGGATCCATGTAGATCCTCCCTGCTCCCGAGCAGGGTAGATGGCAGCCAGCAAATGATACACAGAAAAGCGCGCATAAAAAGTAAACAAACAGACTCTTGCATGTGTACAAAATAGAAAATACATTGTAAGGCGGTTTGAGTGCATGTTCACAGAAAATACGATGTCGGATCGTAGTGTTTTAGTTGAACGAGAAGTCTGGAGCAGTTTATCAAGTAAAAATTTCGCCAGAGTACGTAATTCAGGTATGAAATAAATAATTATTAGTGCGCAATTTTAATACACACTTGTATTTTATCAGCACAAAAAGATATCCCGCACTGTTTTAACCTGGCCTAATAATAAAAGTCTGCCAGATTGGCGACTGAAATTACCACTTCTGCAGATTTTTCCATATTTTTTTAAAAAGGTCGCCTAGATACTGCACTTTAGATTTATGACTGATCGAGAAGCATCCAACGACTGAATAGATCAATTCACATGACTAATGCTACCCAGTAGAATTATACCTACTACATTTCCGTAAGCGCTTTATGATTGGTTAGCAGTAGCAAAGCAATGTTTTAAAAACATTTAAAGGTTCAAATTGGAAGAAGCGCCAAGAAAATAAACTGGTATTTAAACATTGTAGGCTGTTGAAGTACAGCAATCATTTCAGCGTCATATTTGTATCTCTTCTTTTGTGATTTAAAGTTTCATAATTTCCTGGATACATTTTAGAGTAAGGTATTAAATATTGCAGTGTTTTACATTTATCACTAATAAAATTTAAGAAACATTTGTATTTTTAATAAGTTTTGTCTCTTGCTTTCAGGTGCTGTGCCCAAACCGGTTTTGACCGACTGTTATCTTCTGTGAGTCACTCAGTATCTCAAGATAATTTTATTAGAACAAATCCATCAAACACGGTTCCTGTTCAACTTAATATTGCAAGAGAGAGTGAAACACCTGAAAGGAAGTGTAGCTTACCACCTATTAATAGTGACAGTGATAAAGATCATATCAGACCACCAAAAAAGCTGAGAGCTAAATAAAATCGATACTAATTCTTAATGTAAATTCTGTAACTGCCCCTTATTTAATATAGGGCGTTACACGGGATTTCGAGCACTGCGCTGGACAGTGCAGACACCTGATTATGTCGTCTCTAGGCCTGTGATGGTCGAAGGCCTGAATGTGGGTATGTCGGGTGTCACAATTAACAAGATCGTAATACGTTACGGTGCGCGTCTCACCCATTTATTGACATGTTAATGTCC
>PNEQ01069681.1:0-58251 GCA_003012365.1 Medauroidea extradentata | reverse complement strand
TTACACAGCACTTGCATTTGTCGGTACTTAATTGTTTTTTACGTGCCGACAGAACACACACTAGAAAACCTTTTCACAAACTCTTTTCAAAACATAAAAACCTGACAACAAAAATTAAAGTACTGTCTTATACGTCTTTTTGGCGCGAGTATGCTGAAAATAACCCCGTTACTACGGGAGATCTCTTAAGTCCCTTCCCATTGACCGTCCCCACTTCAATTCCCTGTTGGGTCCTTAAAACTGAAATGTTTGGTATGTTTATCATTATGCTGATGTGTTACACTGACAAGTTACAGACTAAAACCTACGTGTCACTTACGTGGCTAATTTCTCCGTGAGGAGAAAGAGTTCGACTAAACGACCAATGGCCGGTGATACTACGAATGTCTTGTAATTTTTGTGATAATTAGTTTGTTCATTTGTCATGTCGTTAATGAGTTACCTCTTGGTAATTTTTGCCACGTGGGTCGGCGTGATCCGATATGCGGATGTTGTGTTCCCGTTCCTACCTGGCTGATGATCTATGCACACGTCGTCGGGTGCACAGTTGACGTAAGGTGCGCGGGAGCACTGTTGACGGTGATGGTGGCGCTGAAGGGACAAACGGGCTAGAGTGGTTGGCGTCAAAGAGAAGCATTTGCCCTATCTAGTGACAGGCCCCTGGTCCAGAACAGACAGTACAGATGACCGTTCATGCGTATACAGATCTTCGGTATACCCATGATTCAATTCGTTGTTTATATTGGGTTGTGTTTACATGTGAAGTTGCGTTTGTGGGCGTCGCATTTAATGAAATATTTTTAACTTTTAGCATGAGAGAGCTTTATGCAGCTATCAACTAAATAAACTTGCGTGTATTTGCGTGATAATTACATAAATCGTAATCTAATACGACATAACTCTGTGGTAATTATTGGAGCAGTGCAAATGAGAAGTGACGAGTGTTTTTACCGACTTCACTTAAATTTATACTCATGTGCCGTATAAAATAAATGTGGTAGAGACGGGAAACAATATTTTCGATAAGTTTCTTTGTGTTTAAAAGCAAATAAATAGCTTCCGAAAAGAAGGCACTCGAAGCAACATTTCTAGTGTGTCGGCAAACTTAAAAAGCCTGCATACGAAACTTTGCGCAAGCAATTTTATATCAGGTAAGTCATGTACTTTTTATCTTTTAGTTATGTATTGGACTGTTGCGAAATCAAGCCTTTTTTTAGAAGAAAATAAACTTTACATAGTGTTAAGATTCGACACAAACAGATCAGTCCTGAAATTCACTAGCCTAATTTCGTGGGTGCCTACCTACATTAAGTCAAGTCGCAGTGGGAAGATAAAAATCTAGTTATGAGTAGGCATATCTAAAGAATATAAATAGGCTAGATTTTAAAATTTGTCAAAGAAGGGAAACTGAATACAACTGAAGGAGACAGACAAATTTTAAAATTGTGTTGATGTTATAAGTTACAGGTTTATGAGTTCAGTTATTTTAGTGTTTCAAAAAGAACTATAGTAAGTTAAAGGATCAGGTACAGCAATGGGTAGCAGGGTGGGTGAAGGATAAATGGAGAAGACAAGGGCAGGCTGGTGAGGATGAAGGGAACATTTGGCCATCAGTGATGTTGAAGGAACTGGATTGGAAGTCATTGTTCGATAGGAGAGGAGTGGAAGTTAGTCAGGATGTACAGAGTGGTAAACTGAGAGGGAGGTTAGGGTATGTTAGGCTGCCTATTAACTAAGGTTGAGTAGGAGAATAGGGAATAATAGTGAAAAAGTTCAGAGCAGAACAGAGCGGGTACTAGTTTATGCTTAGGTTGGTGAGGGAGTGGAATTTGCTGTAGGAGTAGCAAGTGAGGGTGGTTAGATGGTAAAGGAGGGGATTGGTAAGTGGTTTGATGTGTTCACAGGTTTTGATAGCTAAAAAAAAATCTTATTATTTTTGTAACACATCCAAAACAATGTTGTGTATTGTTTTACAAAGATAATTTTTTACTGTTTCAGGAAAACCACTGTCAGAGTATTTCCCGTACCCTTATGGCGTACCATTTGGTTTACAAAACAACAACAATTATTATTTCTTGAGGATGGTAACCAGAGACTCATCAGTTGTGCTACCGCTGTCAACAACTAGTTCTGAACTGCAGCTTCTTGAAGGTGCTGGGTCACCCGTTGTCGTGGAATTGTAGGTGTACAGTCATTTGGGGTAACTTTGTACCTTTTTGAGGTAACATTGTACCACTCATTTTCAATTATATAATCGCTTTTTGGCCTTCAATCTTTACGTAAACTTCATTATTAGTAAATTTATTCGTCAGGAACACAATCGTATTCATAAAATTTTAGATATGTAATGTGAAATTAAACTAGGCTGGTAGTACAAAGTTGGCCAAACTGGTACAATGTTACCCCAAATAACTGTATGTGGTAGACAAGGTTGTGTGCTAAGTGCTCAGACTGATTCTGTGAAGTGTAGAAGTTTAGTTAAGTGAGTGGAATATGGTGAAGATGGCTGTGTTTCCTACCACTGCATTATAAGTTATCATCGAATTGCAGCACATAAGTAGGCCTCAGTACTTAGTTTAGCTTACTTTAGTTCCAATGTTTTTTTTTTTCATCAAGATACAAGTCAAATTTTGTGTTAATTGAATGAGTGTGCATTCATTTGGAAGGGTGGATTTTCCTAACTTGTTACAGGAATACAAAACACAATAGTAAATGTTTGGAAAAAATATATATATATAATATCCTAGATTTTGTCTTCATTGCTTAGCAGTTGTCATTACTGAGTAAATAAATTTGACACATCTAAAATTATATTGTGTTGCTGGTTTTATAGCTATATTTGAACATATAAGCCAACATATGGTAAAATAAACATTAAATTATTAAGAAATGCTCATCTACTTTGTCATAACATTTTCAGCATGTTTGTGTATATTATGATGTGGGCTACTGATTTTAATATGCCTGAACTGTACATTTACAATTGTATTTCAATAAATTCTTTAAAATTTATCTCCCTCGATTGTGAAATTAATGTGTTATTTTTGAGACAAAAAACCATGTGAGATTATTGTTCATCCAAGTAGGCCTATGTTGTGGAACCGAGAGACACTGAACCACTGTTTTCAAGGCAAGATCTGCAGCTCCAAGGTTGTATTTCGTTTTGTGTTCAGGAAAAATATCTTTACATTACTGTTATTGATGTGTGTGTCTCTTCTTCAAAAATTTACAGTAAACAGATAACCTAATACTGTATAGGTACTGTGTGCTGTTTTTCTCATCTGGTTTCCATCAATCCAAAAGGTCAGAAATGTGAATTCCTCTGACACTATAAGATCTTAGAAATTTAACACTGTTCATCCCTTTACACTGCCAATTTATGTTATAAAGAGTTTTAGAAAAAAAAACTGGGTTTGAGTAAAGTTTCTTATGTTATTGTTACCGAAAACTGCCTCATCACAGTTACGATACGTGAATAGTAAAGAATGCAAAAAAAAATTTAATTCATATTTGTGTGTCTGAACTTGGGGTGCTTACTGTATTCTTATGAAATGTGTAACTGGCATACACTTTGTATAGGTGTGAAAAAGTAAATAATTGCAGTGTTCCAATGAAAGTAGTATCCAAAATAATTTAAATATGCACATTCAGCTATGTAACAAGCTTCGTTGCCAAGTGTGTAGTGCAGCAGTCAAAAGTCAGACCTAGATTTGTCTTGCTCACATGTGATGCTTGTGTTACTGTGTTAAGAAATAGTTTCTGTTATCCTTCAGTTTGAATTACAATGTAAACTGTTTATTGGCTATATAAGCATGTGGATTAAAATAAATTTAACTCATTTTCAAACCTTTCAGTTTAATAATCCTAACACGCAAGTTAATGCCTACAAATTAAAAAATAAATAAAATACTGTTGAAATCATTAATTTCATTGATGTATTCAGTGATCCACTGTAACGTTCTTCTCATATAAATGTTGTTTCCTAGTTGACGCTCACTGGAACACATACAGTACCTAGTATTACTGCATACATCTTGTGAGTACAACTATCTATCTGGTGAGTGTAGGTATGGTAATTTTTTCCGTTTGTGACGGTCACAAAATAACAGGTAAGTGCAATACTGCTCCAAGGGAAAATTGAAAATCTGAGATCAATGTTTGGCTAATTTCTTAATGACTACAATTTGTTGCAGGTTTCAGAGTTTCAACTTTGTACCTTCCATACACGTAGTTGAAAAGTTTTGTAAGAACTTATATTTTTGCAGCTTTGTAGAGAATTGTAGTGTGTGCGGAGGAAAGCTGAGTAGGGTAAACAGTCTATTCTTTGGAAGTATTTGATGTATTGGATTTGACTGGTTGAGTTGGTAACAGTGAACAGACAATATATGTACCTACGGTTGTGCTGCAAAGTGGGCACTGAACTGTGAGATAAAGGAAATATTGTACTGTAATAAGGTGAATAGAAACAACTTCAGAGCAAAGTGTTAGGTCATGAAGAGAACTTTAAATGTAGCAAAATTTTATTTGAGATAAAAGTGTAAGCTAGGAACTTGTTTTTAATTTTGTTCCTATTCACCCTGTTTTATGATACTGCATTATGGTACAGCCAATGCTTGAACATGTAGCAGCAGAGTGTAATGTGTACGTTGAAGTGTAGGTGCAAAGAAGCTCAGCAAAATATTGAATGGTATGTGGTGGAGTACGCAGGAGCAGGGTAGAGAAGAAGATAACTATACACTATCTGTATTGATGAAGGAACTGAAATGGGGCACGTTGAGAGCTAAAAAACAGTTGAGGATGTAAACAGTTAGCAGGTTTGTTAAATGATCTGGTTCATGCAGTTGATGACAAGAAGCAGGTGTATGCCTGCTTCATAGAATTCGAGAAGGCCTTTGACAAAGTTCCCCAAGGAATCTTGTTGAGAAAAGTGTCATTACTGCTGGATGACAAGTGGGTGTTTGACTGGATTGAGGATTTTCTCAGGGGACCCTCTGCTATCTACCAGGATTGTATATAAAATAAGACTGTTTACAGATGACTGTGTACTATATACAGAGGTGGACAGTGGAAACAACTTGCAGGAGTATATTGATAGGTTGTGGTCTTGGATGAGAACAAAATGAAGGTTAATGTGTGTAAAACCAAGTCGGTGAGGTTTACTAGGAAGAGAATGGTGAGTAGAGAGGTATACGGATGGGATGGGTAGAGGTAGCCACAGAATATATCACTATCTAGCGGTGGTTGCACAGGCTGATATAAGGAGGACAGAGCGGTTGAGAAGGGCTTTATGACTGCTCAGGAGTGTGTTAAAGGGGGTTAGTGATGAGCTGATAGGAAAGACATATTACACAATAGTCCGTCCAGTATTGGAATATGCTGCCACGGAGTACGTGGAGGTACAGGAGCTAGAGAAGAGCAGTGAGGGGGGTGATGAATAAATGGAAGAGGCAGGGTCAGTCTGGTAAGGAGGAAAGGAACTTTAGGCCTAGGGTGATAAACGGGGAGGGAAGATGGGGCAGTTTGGCCTGCAAACTAAGGGAATATGCAGAAAAAGTAGAAAATTCAGAGGGTGTGAAGAACGGAGAGGGGTTGACCGTCAATGCTGGTGAGGGAGTGGAATGCACAGCGGGAAGAATTTGTGACTGTGAAGGAGGTTGGTAGGTTTAGGAAGGGACTGGAGGATTGATGCTGTGAGGATGGGGAGTAGTCTGATCACCACCGGGCTTTAGCCCAATTGCGAGTGTAAAATGGATTATAATAATCATTATTATTATTATGAATGGAGAGGGAAGGACAGGGTTAATTGTTACCTGGCCAAGAGAGGGTACAGGGAGAAGGGAAACAACAGTGAGAAGATTGAAGGGGTTTGGAGTAGAACGTAGCAGTGTAGGCTTTTAGAGTACAGTATATTGTAGTTTATTACATCAGATCTTTTTGTGTACATCTTTGAATTAAGATATTAGTTTGTTATTTATTTAGTTTTAATAGCCTCCTCGTATTTCCTGTGCGTACCAGAATTGAATGTTTAATAGTGTGAATTGATGATTGAAAAGGGCTGGACATTTTAGAAATAGTATTTTATAGGGGCAGGTAAGAGTAATCTCGCCACTGACCCTTTGCATTTATTTTTTAATGGGATAGAAATTGTGAGAAGGACCTGGGAGCTGCGAAGCAAGTGATAGGGTCAGATGAACTTGCCACTGGGTGGCCACCGAATTGTAATTGATGTTTTCATTATATATCTTGTTGAATTTCTCTTCCTCATTCCATATTTGGCCGAATGATGCATGTATGTTATTGCTTTATGCTGTCACCTGTACTTAAGCACTGAGTTTGTAGTAACATTTACATTACCGGTGAACAAAAAGACAGTTTGTGACATTAGGCCTTACAGTTTAAGATTTTTTTTTACAGGAAAATTAAGTTAACGTTTATTTTGCACGAATAAAGAGTTGTACAACAGTAAACAGACCGATCCACTACATTCTGAACTATGTTTAACAACTACAGTAGAGACATTGCACACCTCCGACACCATTAAAATATGCAGCAAACGATTAAGGAGATAATATGAAATCCTACACAATGCACATAACATGAGTGTACATTAACATTTCGAGAACATGTTTACAAATTAAAACTACGAGTGTGTCGCACAGACGCAGAATGTATTTAATCGAACTTTTTATTGCGTGCATGGTGCCGAAAATATTGCTCGTTTCCTCTAGTTTCTTGCTGACATGTTACACGTAATAATTATACGAACTTATATCGAGGAACAGAAATTAATTTAACACGAGTCAATAAATCTTCGCCATTACACACTGTACCATCAAACAAGTTGAATTCTGGGCAATATCTGCATTGTCCGCATACAGAAAAGTCGGGATGAGCTCAACTTTTTCTGTACAGCTCGTCCGGAAAAAATCAAGCCTTCTGATTGGCTGTTCGGTTTCTGGATTGTCCGGATCTGCGTGAACTGTGGACGTGTGAATCCGCCTTTAGTCTTGAATTTTTCAAAGCATTTAGTTTATAAAGTTTAGAATTTTTGTGCACCAATGTAAAATAACTACCTAGTATGGCCTTAGAAGACACAAAACCAATAGAAAAAAAAAAAACACTTTACTTTTAACAGAAACAGCAAATAATTTTCAATGCTCCAGTTTAAATATGTCGTTCGTTTGAAATCACAAGCAATTTGGAGAGTTATATATGTTAAAGTGCAGACTCATTGTGTTCGAATTATGCAATTCGTACTTCTTTGAATGTCATTTTTAATTTAAGGATTTGCAGCATAACAAGAAAACTTTTTTATAAACAATGCACATTTATGCTGTGAATAATTTATTTGTGTGTACCGCATGGGTTTGTATTGAGACTATTACAATCAAAATTCTTCCCTCTTGTCCACTTCAGTGATACCTACTTTATCCTTCGAAATTTGAGATAACTTACAATCTTCTTTCAAAACACGTCAAAAATGAACTTTGAACGCTGCTGTACCAGGTTACGAGCACACCCTTCCATTTAAGTGCTACTCTCTGTAATGAGCCTCGTTTGCAATGAGAAAATAATTTTTGTGGATATTTATGAATTTACAACCACTGATTAATTTCACTTTAAGTTCGTATTCGATATGTAGGAGAGTAACTGCTTTGCAGTTACGTATTTTCTTTTTTTATAAGCAAACGTAACTCACTTATTTTGTAAAAAAAGAAAACGTGAACTCCATTCGCAAATTTTTCATTTTGCACTCTTTGAACAAAATTTGGTAAGATATTGTTTTCGAAATGATTTATTCAGTGTGAAATTGAATGGCATAATTTAATGGTGATTGACAACCTTACATTTACATAAGAAATTATTATGGAATGGGTTACTAACGTCTATAAAGCGTTAAAATGGTTTCCTGAAAACCTATGGGGATATGAATACCTACCTCCGAAATTGCGTGATTTTACTCACGTCACAATACCCTGATGAAATTAATCAACTTAATTTAAATTAAAAGTACTTACATTTCCTCTGACCCACAATCCAAATCCTTCATATCAACAGGAATGCTTTCCAAACAGTTTGTGAAATATTAATTATTGCACTTAAAAATGTTTCCAACTTAGTTTAACTTTCAGACAGCGCCTGGATGTGGTTGTAAGCAACTTGAAGTTAACATATGTGATATATAGAGCACAGAACTCAATTAAGTCTTTAAAGTTAAATTTTATTGTGAAATGTACTTAATTTACCAACAATTGATTACGTTGTAAGTTATTACTCTGTCAGTGGAAACAAACAATATAGCCTATTAGACTGTGTGACAAATTATTTTTACTTAACCTATGTCTTTCATTTCGTCGCATGGGTACAAACTTCTTTAGAAACTCTGGAAGTATAACTGTTCCACCTCATCCTTCACGCTCAGCTATCTAGCCTAGTCTCTTTGAAGGGCGAGAAGATTAAAATTTCTCATAATATTCTAGGGAAAAATGTCGCTTGCTTTCATTAAGTGATCACTTAGTAGTTTTAAAGGTAATTGAAACTATTTTTTAATTATAAATTTGGGAATATAACTGGCATGGCTTTAGAAGTTTCTAGTCATTCAGTGAGACGGTAAAAGCGTTTTTTTATATATAATAAGCTAGAAAGTATTTGTAACATTGTACGCTTGACTATCAATGAGTCGTATATCTGTGGAAGGGCGAAGGACGACTCTTGGTGACGTCACGCGCTTCAAAGCAGGCCTGAAGTTCAGAGGGTGTTGGCTGGGCACAGTTGTAAAAAATCTAGAGGAAGGAGTTGGGGGCAGAGAACTGAGAAGAAGTTTCCTCTTGTTACCTGCAAGTCAGCTGAGACTCAAGGCTGTGAAACATGCACCTGTTTTCAATATGCTGGTAACTGAGAGGCCGTGGCCAGTGGAAGGTGGCGAGAGGGGGGTGATAAGAGATTGTGTTTCGCTATTCGGAAAGAATTTCCATATGTATATTATGCTGTTTGTGCTGCAGTGTACTTCTTATGTAATTAATCTAGTGTTTATAAATAGCATAACGCTAATTTTAGGGTATATGCAGCAACTGGTATTTTTTTAAATTTATTATTGTATCCCGAATTACGATTGAGTCAAGTCATTGCCACAGACTGTTGTTGTTTGTATTACACTACCTGAATGTTTAACTATAGTAGGCCAGAAATTTTCTTCCATAAGGTTTGTGCAATTTGCTCCAATAAAGAATCTGGTACGAATTTTCAGAATAGCTTAGGAAAATGTTCTACTGAACTATGTGATTAAAAAAAATCTTACAGTATCTAACTTTTTACCCTTCAGTTTAGTAACATTTAATTTAATTATATATATTGAATAATTTTTTTTCATAATCATCTTTTATTTGTTCTAATTATACAGCATATTTTCTTATTTGTTTACAATTTTTATTATTTTCTAGCGACCCATCCAGGCTTCGCACTGGTAGCACTAATTATCTAAAGCCAAGAATTGAAGTCTATACATTGACATGCCGTACACTTCCAAGTTTTGATCCTACTTAATTAATTTATTACTAATTATTATCATTATTATTTATTTATTTGTAGGAAAAATATAACACAAAATTGGCAAAAAGCAAAAAAAAAAAAAAAAAAAAAACTGTTGATCTGATTGCTACCAAACTTAACAGGATCACCCACTGGGCTAGTATGAAGATTGCCTGAAATTTTCATCAAAATCGCTCCATACGTTTTGGAGTCCATAGGGAACATACACACATACACACACATATAAACATAACTGAATCTTTAAAATCAACAATAAACAATTTCAACCTTGTTTTTTTATAAAATTAATTTTACTATAGTATTTTATTTCATTTATAAAAAAGAATAATCATTCAATTTATTTGGATAATAATTTATGATTTCAAAATCAACATTATTTTTTATTTACAATGTATAATAATTTAGTTTTAAGTATATTTAATTTTATATTACCGTGGGTAACTTAACTTTTAGATACCTGAAAATCATGATAAACCAAATATAAAATATTATTAGTGATTAAAATATTATTTTCTTCGAATAATGGAAACCAGTTATCATTAAACCAATTTTCTAAATTTATTTGATAATTACTCTGATCAATAAATTCAAGAATATTCAGTACAATTCCTTTATTCTCTTTTTATTCAGTATTTATCAAATTATTTTTATTTTGAATATAATTCCAAACAAATTTTCCATCGACCAAATTTGAAATTCATCTGTTTCTTTCATTTTTGATTTCATATTTAAAGAATGTAATCTAGATTTATCAATAAATATTGTATGGGGATGATCATTTAATAATGAAAATAAACTTCTCTTTATTTTAACTTTTCATAGTTGATAAGATAATTTTCAATATCATTATCCCTAATCACTTTTTTCTGTATCTTTAAATTTTCTATATCATTTTTCCCTTTAAATCAATGATTATTGCAGTATTATTATTATCAAATATTTCTTTATTATTATAAGCTATTTAATTTTCTTTGCAGTTAGTCATTTCATACAAATAATATAATTTATTATTCATTATTTCAAAATCATTTTTTAAATTTCAAAATTTACATGTTTTACTGGTAAACAAAATTATAATATTTTTATCATTAGTTTATTAATAAATATTATCGTTCACATAAATTCATTTTAATTTAAATATTTTCATATGAAATGTTAATAATAGGTTATGTCACAAATATTTTAAATTTTATAATTTTTTTTTTAAGTTTAAAATCAATTATATCACAACAATCACAATCTAATTTTATTAATGAATAATAATATTTTCTGTTATTAATAAAATACATAACTTCATTTAAAAGTGATCTAAAAATTTGCTAAAACATAAATGAAAAATTAATTTATAAGTAGACAAATCTTTGTTTAATGTATGTTTTCATAAATTTTTTTTTTAAATAATTTTGATATACAAAAATATATTTTGAGTTAACTTTATTTTGAAATAGTTCTGTAATTTTTTCGCATAACTTTTGGTAACATGAAATATTGTCCCAATTAACTTTATTTTTAAATTTTCTATAAATTCTGCGGATAATTTTTGGTATACTCAAGGTAACCACCCACCTGGAAAACCTGGAATTATCAGGGAAATTGTGATCACCTGGAAACATCAGGGAAATGTCAGGGAATTTTTGGTTCATCTGAGACATTTCAGGGAATTTCTTGTCTCGTTCTTTTTGAGCTTCCACAAAAACCATAGGAATTAATATAACAGAGTTTTGAGAGCAATATATCATTTTGATTGAAAAAATTACCGTTATGTAGGTGTAATTATACTCCATTGTCAAGTTCGTAGTTTTTTCTGCTGAATGTGTTGTCAAGTTCACTGACTGTAGTGTCAGAAAGGACGTAAAATATTTATCTTTATTGGAAAATGTATTGAATAAAATGTCGAAATGTTGTTTTCATACTTGCAAAAATCATGGAAATTTTTGGTTTTCGATCAGGGAAATCAGGGAATTTTCGTTGTTGCAATGAGTGGCCACCCTGTTGAAATAGAGGATGTCCACAAACGATTGAAGCGATTTCACGATGTTGCTGTGAGTGCATTTATAAACGTATTAGGATGAAAATTGGTAGTCATGCGTAGAAACTTAACAAGTTTTATTGGGAGTTAACAAGTGTTCGATATGTTGACCCCTTGCGATCCTGCACACATCAACCTTATAATCAAGCTCTTCCCAAACATTATGAAGCATGACCCTGTCAATGTGATCGAAAGTACTGATGATGCGAGCTCACATGTCCGCTAAATCAACCGGTAAACGAGGCACAAAGACCAGATCCTTCACATAGCCCCACACAAAAAAGTCGCACGGGGTTAGATCTGGGGAGCGCGGAGGCCATGCCAGGAAAAATTGATCTTCAATCCCACTATGGCCTATCCATCTGTTTGGCACTCTGTGATTCAGGAATTACAGCGCGATGGAAGTGGGGTGGAGCACCATCCAATTGGTAGATAAAGTTTACACTATCTGTCTTAAGGGAATGGGCCAGAGTTTCTTCGCATTTAACGACAATTATTTTTTAAAACATAAATGGGAGCCAAGATTGTAAAATCGCTTCGTAGCTTTGTTATGACTGATTTAAACTACATACTCTAATTTTGTCAAGTCAGAAGACCGCAAGATAGTTGCTAATTAGTTAATTTACTAAATTTCCTTTTAATTCATAAATTAGCTCTATTCATCATAGAGTTTGTAAAAATTACATTGCATAGTAAAACCAATTTGCAAAAAAGTTACGAAGCATTTTTACGATATCGACTCTCGCATGCATTTTAAAAAATAATTCTCTCATAAGCCGAGAAACTCGGGCCCAAGCCCTTAAGCTGAGGCATGAGCCACTGTTTTAATATGTCCAGATAAATGTGTCCAGTTATTGTTTTCTCATAGAAGAAGTAGGGCCCATAAATCTTTGATTTGGAGATGGCACAGAAAACATTGGGTTTTGGAGAGTCATGAATATGCTCAGTAATGGCATGGGGATTTTCTGTTCTCCAGATACGCTCATTGTGTCTGTTCACTGAGCCACTAAGGAAAAATGTTGCTTCATCACTAAACACAAGTTTATCGCAAAAGTCATTCTGCTCCTCCATCAGTTCTTGCAATCAAGTGCACCACTCAAGCCGCATACACAGGTTTTAGCACTTGCAGCAATTGCAAGCGGTATGGCTTTTGCTTCAGACATTACCTTAGAATCTTCCGTACAGTCGATTGTGGAATATCCAATTCTCTGCTAGCTTTCCACGTAGACTTTTGGGGCTACGCAAGAAACTAGCCCGCACGCACGCGACTGTTTGGTCAGCCACTGGTGGACGATCTGGTGACTTTCCCATACAAAGGCAACCTGTAGCTTTGAACTGTCCATACCATCGCAGTATGGAATTTGCAGACGAAGGTTCTGCATTGAACTTCGTTCTGAATAGTCGTTGAACTGTTTTGACTGAACGACTTTCATGAAATTCAAGGACGGCGTATTCTTTCTCACTGTTTGCCGCCATCTTTATATTGCTGTTCTATGTGCCGAGGAAGTGGGAATCTGCAACACAGAATAAAACTTGAGTTTCTACATGTGACTGCCAAGTTTCATCCGATATGTTTAAAAATGCGCCCACAGCAACATCATGAAATCACGTCAATTATTTGTGGGAATCCTGTATATTCCTAATCAAATTTATTTGAAATTTTCCTATAAATTTCTTAGATGATTTTTGCTCTTCTGAAATACATACCCAATAACCTAAAAATTAAATTTTTCAGATAAATTTTGATAACATGAAGTATTGTTGCAATTAATTTTATCTTAACATTTTTCAATAAAAATTTCAGATCAATTGTGATAAAGTGAAATCTGCCCCCATTAACGGTTTTTTGAAATTTTTTTTATAAATTTTTTTATAATTTTTGGTAACATGAAATTTGTTCTCAATTATAGTTATTTTTAAATTATTAAAAACAATTTCTGATAATTTCATTTTATAAACTTTTTCATTTTCCCACTCTAATTTTTTATTCCTATTAATATAATCTATTACAGAATCTTTGATTGTGTCATTTGTAAATAGAGTTGTAGGGTTGCCAACATTTTTTTGTGAAATTAAGGGAGAATAGTATTATATATAAGGGAGCCTCAGTCTTATAGTGTTAAATGAATATCAGGGCCCTAATCACATAAATGTATGTATGTTTTATTGTGCTGAATTAATAAATAGGTACGAAAATTGTCACTGAAAGCATAACTACATTTTAAAATCTAAATGTCATAACACATACAGCTTAGAATTTTTTTTCCGATTAAGATCTTTCTCTGTTTACTGTCCATATTCTTTGCATGCATAATCAAAATTTACAATGTACAGTATTTAATTACATTAAATGTACAAAAACATACAAAAGTTGTTACAGAAAGCAAAAGTTCTCATTTAAACCTGTATTTTTGTACATTCTTTGCAGCAGCCTGATGTTTAGGATTCTTCTTTACATACTCAACAAATTCTCTGCATGCGTAATCAAAATTAACACTAACTTGTAATTCAGCTGTCATTAGCTCTTCACTACAACGGTTCCTAACATCAAACCATTTATTGTTCATCTCCTCAGCTTTCAGTCCTTGGTCTTTTGCCTTTGTCATAACAGATACCCATTTATCCACAGTATTACTATCAGTAGAAATCACTGCCCTTATATGTTCTGTTCAAGAGCTAAACTCATCATAGAGCTTATCCTCATTCACGTCAAGTTGAAGATGAGTGAGGATGTTCTGAAAATCCTGAAAATTAACTTAATTTGTTAAGCAAAGTGGCAAGAAGGATTGGATACTATAGTCTGAAAGGTTAATTCGGCTTGTGATGTAGGAATGATGAGTGTCATAAACGTCCAAAAAATTATCTTCAGCTTTTATCTTGATGATAGGATCTAATTTATGTACTTTAATGGCATAGCTTCCAAAGAACCTATCCTGTTTTCTTTGCAAAATCTTCATTAGCAATGCAGTAATTGCATTGAACGATTCCATGATTGTTAAATTTGAAATTTCAATATACTTAGATGTTTCTGCAAGTAAATAGCCTATGTAAGAAAGAAATTAAATATAAGCCTCTAATGTTAGAATTTTACTTGCATCTGTATTTTTTCAAAACTTTAGGAATTTCTTCTGAACTTTGAAAATAGCTTGTTATTGGCTGCCAGTTTTTTAACAACCTGTCGACTGCTGGTGTAAGGGACAACCACCTAGTGGGCACATGTCTCAAAATTTCACTTCATTCAGCATTAACAAAATCAAAAAACGATTTTAATTCGTCCCTTCTTTTTGCAGATACTGAAAAATGTCTATATATCTTTGCTACCACCATTTCTATGTCTACATCTAATGTGTCGCAGGGATGTTTATTGCCATTGTGAATGATATGATTGGTGCTATTTACTTTGTAAAATTTGTTATTTTCATCACATAACAACTTCATTACAGATTAGTTTTTTCCATAGTTGACACTAGCATTTTCTGCACAGTACGACGAAATGTTGTCAACATTTAAAAAATCTTGGAGTAGGCGCGTGTTTGGCAGGTGTCACCCAGCCATATTTGCTTGTGAGCACTTCCTGTTATTTTTCTCTCTGGAATTTTCCATGCCCAGTACCTTCCTGGAAGAGCAGTTGCTAGAGGTAGAATTTCTGTTGATCCAAGAATCTAGCACGAACAAGAAGTTAGTGTGTGCTGGTTGACACCTGTCCCCCATGTGCCTGTGCACGCAACAGTGGATTAAGTAAGTGAATTATTATTTTATTTTATTTTCGCGCACAAATTATTATTTTCAGTTATTTACAAACAAATACTGTACCGTATCATATTCTAGATTTATAAATATGATTCTTACTCAGTGCTTACAATTAATTTTTAGAAAAAATGGCTGCTGCACCGAAGAAAAGAAGAGTAGAAACCTCCTCGGATCCCAGTGTTTGGATGAAGTGGCTTGAAGAGGAAATGGAGGATGATGCTTCAGACCTG
This sequence comes from Medauroidea extradentata, assembly GCA_003012365.1. Classification (NCBI taxonomy): domain Eukaryota; kingdom Metazoa; phylum Arthropoda; class Insecta; order Phasmatodea; family Phasmatidae; genus Medauroidea; species Medauroidea extradentata. The sequence goes on along the minus strand of PNEQ01069681.1, from coordinate 42,693 downwards.
GCTGACCCAGAAGAATCTGATTCTGACGAGGGTGATCATGTAACTGAGTCGGAGCAGTCTGCTGATGAATGCGGGACATGTGAAGGTGTGTAACAAAATTCGTATTATTTGGGATAGGATAACTTACTGAGTGTTATAAGTCTGTTCCATAGAAAAATGTCAGGACTAGGTCAGAGAATATAATAATCAGTCTTCTGGGTCCAAAAACCATTCATCAACAATAACTTCAGAAGATAAGTTATTTGATCTCTTCCTGGACACTAATGTGTATAAGATGGTAGTAAGTTGCACAAACATTTATATCAATCACATGAAAAGTAATTTTTAAAGTGATAGATATGCAATGTTCACTGATGAAACTGAAATTAGGGCACGTTTTGGACAGCTGTATCTTATTGGTACCCTCAGATGTTCAAGGAAAAGTGCTAGCATGCTATGGGATAACTTCAAATGTAATGGATTAGAGTCTTGTTATTTGACCATGAGTGAAAAGAGATTCAGATTTCTTCTTAGATGCTTGTGTTTCTACAACATACGAGATCGAGAATCTCGAAAAGAAATTGACAAACTTGCTCCGATAAGAGAAGTTTTTAAGACAGTTGTTCATAATTTTTCGCAATGTTTTATTCTAAGTGAATATGTGACTGTAGATGTAATTTAGACAATATCTTCCAAGTAAGCCAGCAAAATATGGCATCAAAATATTAGCGTAGGTAGATGCTAAAACAGCCTACACATTCTGGCGCCCGAACAGGGACCTGAGGGAACCAAAGTACCTCGGGGGGCCCTAGGACCCGCAACAACAACCAGCCCTTCCAGTGCCAGGACAGCGGCAGCTCGAGGGCAGCGGCAGTATCAGTCGCCGCCGGCGGTACAGGAAACACGTCACGTCAACAAGGAAAAACAACAACGCCAAGTAGAAGAGCTGCAAGGTAAAGTAGTAGAAGAAGGAAACAGAAAGAAACAACAGGTTAGTGTTTGTGTTTACCAGTGCGGGCAGGTAGCCAATGTGACCTAAATTACAGAGAAGACAACGAACGGAATGTAAACTTAGTTTTTTTTAAACGCAGGTAAATTAATATAATAACATTATCTATTTTATGACATTGTGAGAATTGAAATCTATAGGCATGGCATCTACCGATAACGGTTTACTAAAATTAATAAAAGAAATGTTGGCAGCACAAACTAGGGCACTAGTACAATCCGAATCACACACTGAATCACTAATAGGTGAAATTAGAGAACTGAGGAGGGAGGCTAAGAAGCATAAGGAAGAGGTGATTGGTGCAATTAAGAGTTGTGCAGAAGCAATTAGTATCAAACCAACTAAACCTAGTAAGAATATCGAACAGAAAGTGGAAGCAAAGAAACCAGATGCAGTGTCCAATGTAGTAACAGAAGTGTTAGGCCTAAAGGAACAGACAGTGACAGAGGTGCAGGAAGGTAAAGGTGAGGTTAGGCCTATTAATGAAATCAATGTTTTGTCAGATGAGTTTGAAGTTAAGGTGATTCAGGATAGTGACTGTGTAAAGAATGAGAGTAGACTAAGAAAATGCAAATTTATTTGTAACTGGGGGGTGAGACTACAGAAATGGAAAATGGACAGAGCATTCTGGGGGACAGAGAAAAGGTGTGATGGCATTATTGAGGTAAGAGAGGTAGAACAGTGGGTGATGCAGGAATGGCACCTGAGTAATGTGTTGACAGGCCAGGAAGAACTGGGGGGTGAAGTGTGTGTTTGGAAGCTGGATGTGCAGAGGTGTGTTGAGCGATTGGGGGGGGGGGTGCAGGAGTGGACACGAGGAAAGGTGAAGATAAAGGTTAGGGTTGACAGTGGGTACCCTGTGTTGTGCTCAGAGGAGCAAGAGGAATTATGTGGTGTGAGGGACCTTTTCGACAGGGTACAAAAACAAGTGTGTAGTATATAACTTTTAATGAAAACATTTTACAAGTTAATTAAAATTATTATGTGGGTATGGCACCAGGGTTATGACAACATGGGAATTAGATACCGTCAGTACGTTAAGAATATTGACTTTTGTGAAGTTTGAGTAAGCTTGTTTATATAGTTTTTAACCTTGTGGGCAAGGTAGAAGTAACTGAAATGTCAAATTTTTTTAATAAAACTTGGGTGATGTATAGATACATAATTAGAAATTTCATGACATTGGTCATTCCTGAGGTTTATTATGGATTCATGCAGAGGTTTGAGAAATAATTTATGTTAATGTAAACAAATATTGAAGTTGGGGTAATATGAACAAGTAGAGGTTAATTACGCAGACGTTAATAAAGCAGTGGAGAAAATAACAATTATTATTTGAGAAATTAAATTTGAAAATGATTTACTTACCTGTACTTGAGGTGTAGCAGCGGTATAAACAAATGTTGTGTGTTAAGTTTCAGAGTTAAAATTTGGGGAATATAAGGCAGGATAGATAATTATTGTAATGGGAAGAGGTCAAGGGAGTAATGTTTTGATTTTGAGGATAGAAACTGGTTAATATAATTGTGGTTTTGATTAAATCGGTAAAATGTAAAGGGGAGTGCTGCAAAGGAGTAATGGAAGGAGGAAGTGGCTGTAGTGGGAGAAGGTGTGTGAATATAGGTATGAATCATGGTTTAAGTAAGAAGAAGCGTCGACGTTGTGAGGTTATGTTATGGTGATTTGGGAGCCTTCGTCGTGGAGCAAATAAGGTTGGCCCTGTGTTGAGGAAGTTGATGATGGTGTTGAATTCGGCCTCGTCGTGGTGCAAATAGGCAGATTTATTTGATGTTATATTGTGGTTGTGGCCTCGTCGTGGTGCAAATAGGCAGGTATTTGTTTTATAATTGTTGGAAGGGTGCCTCGTCATGGTGCAAATAGGTATGCCTTAAGTAATTATAGAGTATATGTTGCTGTATGAATTTGTGAAGTAGCAATGGTGTTTGAGTGGTAAGAGGTTATGGTGCAGCCTCCCAGTACTATTGAAATTTAATGAGTAATAGGTAATTATATGTTTTGTTTTGGTAGTTTGTTAAAAAAACTTAATGCTTACAAGTGTGATTAAGTTGATAATGTGAAGTGAAAATTTGGGTGCTGCTACAAATCAACTGTATCTTTAATTTATTTATTTATTTTTTTTTGAAGTTTGTGATTGTGAATATGGTTAATTTGAACAAGTAAAACAACGGTATTAGTGGTAAAGTCATTTGGTATTATTAGTGTTCGTCTCAAGGTTGATCATAATAAGTAGTTGAAGTATTAATGGTATCAGTTGAATTTGTTATGAAATGTGTACCTTGGTAGTAAATTACCTTTGTAAAAGTGTATGCTAATCTAGCTTTGATTGCTTTTAAAATGGTATAATTTTTTTTAGTGTTGTTGTGGTGCTATAAATTATGCCTAGACATAGTAAAATTGCAGCTTAAATTTTCTATTTTTTTTTGTGAAATGTATTGGGTACCTATAACTAGAGATGATGGTATATCGCGGAAATATTTTGTGCCAAGATAGCCTTGAAAACACTGACACAACGTAGCTGTCTGCAGACCAATACCAGGCATCAAATATTACAATATCGGGATTTTTATTGGCTCAGTCAAATAGGGCAACAGATCCACGTACAAGCTAAAGCCAGTAATCTTCTGGTAAGCTGGGCGTGTATTGAAATCCATCAAACAGTCAACTTTTCCCGCGATAAACCATCATCTCTACCTATAACAAATGTTTAGTGAAGAATGAATATACATACATACAAGTGAGATGTAACCATTGTAGAGTTGAGGTGACAACATAAATAGAATGGCACTGTATTTTATATTTGCTATCACTGTATTGTTTTGAACCTTGAAAACACCACCAAGAAAATACCACACTTGTATTTGATACACAAGCTAGTTTACTAAGTACCTTGCTACTCTTGTTTGTTGTGAATTGCAGTTTGCCGTTATGTATTATACTACCATAATAATTATGGTGAGATAGTTTCAAGTTGAGTCAATATTAAGGTGTCAAGTGAATTAAATTCCATTTAAAGTGATCATGACTGAGCATGATAGTGTTGTAACTTGTTTATTTATGAATTTGTTGAATATTGTGAACATGGATCTAATTATAGACTTCTTATATAGAGTCATAAAAATAAATTACAATGAGTGACATAACACATTAGTGAATTTGCTGCAACTTTTCAATTTATACTGCTCGACTTGTAGCAACAGGCTAGGACACCCAAGGGTTTATTTGATGTGTTTTGGTTTGGCAAAGGAAAAATGTTTGTTGTAAAAGCTTGGTCTGTTTGTATTTTTTTTTTTTTTACCATCTCGTGGCCGTTGATGGCTGTTAACTTGATGTAAAAGGGAAGTGCTGTAAAAGGAAAGGTATTATGCAGAGAAGGGTTATGTGAAGAATTTGTTTTATTATATGGTGAGGTAATGGTTGATTTTTGGGCACCTTCGTCGTTGGTCCAATGGGGTGTACCCAGTGTTTAGGTCATTCTCGTCGTTGTTCCAAAGGAATGTACCATATTTTTGTAGGAGTGATGAAAGTGATGGTTCAGACTTCCTGTAATCAACTGAACTTTACAAAGCCAACCAAGTGTATGGGTTGTGATTTATTTGTACTAAGAAAAGTAATGTTCGCAGAGTATCTAAAGTATTTTGGTCATATTTTAAATTAAGGGCGCAACAACAATGTGCTGCCACAAGTCGATGCATAAATTTAAAAGGTATATTTTTCAATTGACTTTTTTTTGTTGTTTACATTATGTATTATTTTATATACTATGGTGCTAAATAAATGTTTCATGTTCAGTAGTGGAGTAAAAGAAAATAATTATGTTAAAAATAGATACTGTATTTGGATAAATTGTAAGTGTGGTGGTGTTTTAGAGGCTATGGAAACAGCGATTTTGTAATATTGTAGAACATGCTAGTAAGATTGATTTGCCCAAGTGCCCATGTGTATTCATTGATGTAGTATAGTTTATGAAACTTAAGTAATCATTGTAATAATGAAACATTGTGGTGTAGCTTATGTAATACATTGGAATTCATATGAAACCATAATTGTGCCGAGCTCTTATACTGAGAGTGTACTTAACACTATGGTTTGTCCCTCGGGAAAAGCCATTGCGTGTTAAGTGGGGAGTTGTGACGTGCACTGGCACGTAGCACTTACTTGGCCTCTTATCATATAGTAATTTCAATTTTTTTGTCTTAATTAATATTTTTTTTTCTTTTTGTTGTAACAAATTAAGTAGGCCAACTTAACCAGGTATAAGGATGTATACGGCGGGATCCAACATATTAATTGGGGATGCGAGTAGAGAAATTTACATTAAAATTTTATTTTTAATTTTAAATTTAACTTTAAAGCAAGAGAAAAGTATTTAATGTTACGTGTCAATTTTATCAGATTCATGTCGTGTTTGGAGTCATTCTAAAGCTAATTTAATTTCAAGCAACTTTTCTAAGTAAACTTTTCTGATAGTTTGCCTTGTTTAGATTTTTTTAAATTTCAAGTAGCCTCTTAGCTTGCTTCTCCTGGAATGGGATTTATGTGGCAGGCTAGTCATAGTTCTCTTGCTTGGAAGCATGTACCGAGAAGTGCTGGCTTTTAAAATTTCAAGTAAGCTCTGAGCTAGCCTGGGCTTTGGACGGATTTATCTGGCAGGCAGGTCGGAGGTCACTCGCCTGGAGGCATGTACAGGGACGTGCTGGAATGCGATGAGCTCTGCCGGGCGTTTCTCGATCAACGTGGGTGGTAGTGTCGGGTGCAAAACTCCGTGAAGGTAGTGATCCGCGACAGATTGATGACGCTGCACATCCCCAATTAATAAACTAATGAATATTTAGCTGGTATTTTGGAATAAAATGCTTTGTAAATTTATCAGCATCTATGTTACATACAATTTTTAGGTTATAAACGTCAATTAACCAGCTTTTTAGGCAAGTTGGATTTTGATGTATCCCTCCGCCGCTCGGCCGAGTAAGTCCCGGTGTTCGCCCAGCAAAGTTAGTCGTCGTACATCGGAGCTCGTGAACGGTTGCCGGGAGATGGCTGGCTAAGTTTAGTTTGTTTGAGTTTGTAATCAGTCAGTAGTTGTGTTTCATCGGAGCTCGTGACCGGTCGCCGGGAGATGGCCGGCTAAGTTTTTCTTGTTTGTGTTTGTCATCGGTGAGTTGTGTTTCATCGGAGCTCGTGACCGGTGGTCGGGAGATGGCCGGCTAAATTTTTTTCTGTTCAAGTATGTAAATGTTAGTTGTGATCCATCGGAGCTAGGGAACGGTCGCCATGAGATGGCCGGCTAAGTTTTTTGTTGATTAGTTTGAAAACAGTCATCGTACATCGGAGCTCGTGGTCGGTCACCGGGAGATGGCCGGTTGAGTGTTTATTAGTTGGGGCGTCATGGCGGCAGGAAGAGGACGTGTTAGACGTGGTAGAGGGGCTTTGAAGCCTAGAGGACGGATTCGTTAGAAGAGATCAGTCTTTTTGTTTGTCTCTCCTTTTTTTGGCATACTGCCTTTTCATTTTATAATAATGTAACCAGATGTAGGTATTGGTAAGCGCGTAGTCAGAGCTAAGGTAGATAAAGTGCCGGACCAAGTACTATTACGGAGGGAAGCGGCAAGTCGTAATACGTAGATAGAAAAGTCACCTCAACTAACTCTGGGCGAGCACTCGCTTTGTGAATTGCCTTTGTCCGTTAAAGTGCATCAAAAGAAAGGTTAAATAAAAAAATGCCGATATAATTTTTCTTCTTATTTTTTTTATCAGTTTCTGACTAACCTCACTGCTATCCGGGCTTCAGTATTAAGGCACCGCCTCTGTATCAGCTCGCTGTGTTTTGCCATTTTTCTGCCTGCTAATTACTTGCAATAGCAACGGGGGAGAGTTACATCCCGGAATCAACAACTACATCGGCGACGTAGACTGAGCCCCGTCACATTTTATCGCCGCAAACAGGGACATCGTAACTTCCAGCATCTATGTAAACAAATAACAACAGACATAGACACGCAGCCCCGTCACAACATGTAACTTGGAAACTTATGCAGGAAACCAACCACAGGGCCCTTACAAGCAGAGCAACTCTCCGACAGATGTAGTTATGGGACTAGTGGAACCAATAATTGGGATTCACCGAAACGTTACTGGTGACAACTAGTTTAGCAGTATACCTTTAGTTACAAGCTTGCTAGTCGACAAAGGTCTCACTTATGTGGGTACACTCAGGAAAAACAAAAAAGAAATTCCACAAGAATTTTTAGCAAACAAGGAACGGAAACAACATTTTTCTCTATTTGGTTTCCAACATGACTGCACCTTAGTCTCGTCCTGTTCTACAGTAAACAAAGCTGTTATTTTGATATCCACCTTGCATCACTGATTCAATTGATGAGGAAACCAGAACATCTATTAAACCAGAAATAGTCACATTTTACAATATGACAAATGTTGGGGTGGATCTCCTCGACCAGCTCATTAAAAAAAATTATGTTTCTAGAAATACCCGCAGATGGCCCATGGTGGTATTTTACAATTTACTGAACATATCTGCCATGAATGCATTGTGCATTTATCGAGCAAATGCTAAAGAATGCGTGCCCCTGAAAAGATTAGCTTTTCTGCAGAAGTTGTCGTGGGAAATAATCAAACCTCAAATTCAATACAGATCCGCACTGCCACAGGTGTCCATTGAATTGAGGCGACGTGCTTGTGTTCTGTTGGGTATTACTTCAAGTAAGAAGCCTTCAGAAAACCCGAAACAGGGATCCAGAGGACGATGCCGTGACTGTGGAAGACAAAGAGATCGCACAACAAGGAGATGGTGCCAAAAATGCAATGACTGGATGTGTGGTGATCACTTGCGTGATATATGTTTGAATTGTTTGCAATTTTATGTTCTTAAACTTTGAAATCAAAGAGAACATTTGTTTGGGTGTTTTTATGCTGTTAGAAGGCACACAAATCACCTCATAATTTCCTGTGAAATTAATGTAAATAATGTTTACTGATAATTTTCTTAGTGTGGTATTTATTTTTTACATAAATATTTTCCAGACAGCGAATTGTACTCTCATTACTTAGAATTTTCATTTATCACGTTATGCATGAAACACCTCGAGTTTTGACAACATACTGAAAACATAAAAATAAAAAAAACGAAAATTGTGCAAAAATTTGTGGACTTGTGACGAAATGCCCTCTTACGTGGGTATGTGTCCACACTTGCCTCACCCTTGAGTTATTACACAAGTCAACACAAACTTTAATGTTAAAGGGCACATCGCCGTAAGGGCCATTTGAACTAATTACTGTTTCTGAGCTTTAAAGAGAGTAGAAGAAAAACATTATATTTAAATGCTTTAATATAACAGACTAATTTACATTTAAATTACACAATCTTTCAATACTGTTCCTACTGGTTATACACCGGTGCAATAATTAAAGAGGTGAATAGTGAAGAGAATAGTCAAAGTCAGTCTGTTCCCACAAATAATCGAAGCTACCAGTTCTATTAACTTCAGAGTGCCATTAATATGCAGGTGATCCTTGAATATTACTTTCTTGACAACACGCAAAGTCCAGCCCTAAAAATTGGCTTACGTATAGTGACAGACGCATACCTTATTTACTGAAGATCGTGCAGTCCATACTACGTATTATAAAATAACTACATATATGTGCCCTTTAGAATATTATTAATTAATATTGAATATACAGACACACACTCGTTTAGTAACTTTCTAGGGGACCAGGGTTGCCAACTACTACACAGGCACAAAACCCTGAGACAAGACCATTTGTCTCAGACTAGATGTTTGGTGTTCACTTGTGAAATGTATGTTTGAATTGTTAGTAAATAGATGTTTTTAAATCAGGACATCTAATAAAAAACGTCAAAGAGTATTTGAATGCTAAACAGATATCTAAGGAAACATATGATAGTAGTAAAATCAGCAATGTATCTAGTGTCCTGTTTTCCTAGTGTATTCATAAATTTAAAAAAAAATGTATATATACATATATTACCTAACTTTTTTTCTAGAAATGAGCAGCACTATTATTTAGAACCCTTATCGAAATAAAATATGTATGACCCATCTAGAGTTATTACCATATGACAATATGGCGACCTAATAAAAATGGGTGACACATGTAAATCATGCGCCTATGCATGTAACAAGAAAGCACGCGCCTTCTCCACCGTTAAAGAGTGAGATTCGAGACTGTTTTTTAGCGTGGTATGGATGCGTTCAGCTGTCTCATCAGCCTGTTCTACAAAATCTAATAGTCTGTTTTTTATGCCAAGTAGGCTAATGGATCAAAATATCTGACAACTACAGGGAACCTCTTTCTGTTTTTAAAACTTGATGCTTCTGTAGCCAAAGGAAAATAAGTGATACACATTTCTGAATCATAAAGTATATTTAAAAAGTCACTAACGTTCCTAGGTGCTAACACTTTTTTTGTGATTGACTCTGCCTTCGTCCTACCGCAGTGCATACTTTTTGCCACGTTAGAATCCAAAATATGTCCTTAGCAAGTTTATTTGTGCAATCCATACTACTATAACTAAGGTTATGTTTCACAGTATGGTAAACTGGTACTAATTCGCATACTGCAATTTTGCTAGACTCCGCATCACCACTTCCACTTGGACTCTGGAAAAAACTGGAAATCTTACAGGACCAGTTCATTTCTCTAACTTTGCTTTTATGTCCTTCTGTGTTAAAATGCTGCACACAATCTGAATAACCGCCATGGCAAAAGCTAAATTTGCGTTTGCAAAGAGAGCAGTAAGCCTTGTACTGATTACTATTTACCTGCCTGATCCACGTGTAGCTTTCTTCCCACTTTCTTGGTATACGCACCTTTTACTTCTGCGGAGTTTTCTTTTCATCCATATTGCAGAAAAGGTAAACAAAAACAACCACAGTATTTTGCAAAGACCTTTTTTTTTTTTTGAGGTTAGTAAACAACGTATACAAAAGAACTGCTACATGTGTATGGTATACTGCCTAATTGTACGTGTGTACTCACATGAATGTAAGCGTGTTAAGCATGAAGTAAAGGTATCGTGTTAAGTACACATTTTAACAGCAGTATCAATATGCCTTACTGAAATATTTATTCGCTTTCGCTGATGTTTATGAAAGACGTCTCCATAATTAAAATCGATATTGGTTGAAATCTATCTAATCAATATCTCAATATATATAATCGATACCTCAATATATATCGAAATTCTCTCTATTTGTTTACATTTTCTGAAGTACGGGAGATATGGCCTCCCGGATTAAATAATAAAGAGAGATGGGAGAATGATAAAAAAATTCGGTAAAATACAGGAGCTCTCTTATAATATGGGAGAGTTGGCAAACCTAGTTGATTTAAATCTTATGTTAAATGTATACATATATGATGATTATTAAAAATCATTTCAATATCTTGTTCAATAGTGTTGTTGTCACTTGTGTTCATTTTATAGCAGAGAAAGAGTATTAATTGCTCTTATTTTTGTCTACTACCTTGATAAAGACTGCATGGCTAGTCTTTCCCCTCTGAACTGAAATCCTGTATATGCTAATAGTGAGAGAGGCACAGCAGAAGGCTACAGTTTATATAATATTTGATTACACAATGTTGATAGGTTATGCACTTTGATAAAAGTAACAATAGTAGTTAGTAGCATCAGAGATAAAACACAAAATTTTTCTCTAAATTGATTTACTATGGCTAGGTCTCTTTGCCATCCCCCTCCCTTATCCGTTCTCCGTGTATCTTTTCCACGTACAGGCACGTTGGCGCAGCATCATATTTCATTTAGCGTTAAAGCAGTTACGATAGACATGTAATTTGAATAACTTAAATATTACAAAAAAGTTGCCTATCTTACCCGCGATATTGAAGTCAACAATATACTGAAAGTTAAAAACTTAGAAAGATTCCCAATTTTGGTTACGTAAACAATATTTATCCACATCTGCAATAAAGAACGAAGAAAGAAAATAATTAAAAAATCTTACTGCCATTGTGTGCAGAAATCACTTCAATATTATTTTATATCCATGGACCAGAACATAGCTTAAAAAGAGGGCTAACTAGTCTATTAAAGTAACCTAAAATTGTGAATACCGCAAAGTAAGTGAACTTAACACAACCCATTCTATTTTAATTCATAAAAATTCCTAGTTGGCCTTCCCTCTGAAGTATTATTTATCATGAAAACTAAGCACAATGAAGCCCTCGTCAATATAAGCAAACCATACTTTGCAAAAAGTTATGATGCAAAGTATCCCTAAATTTTGGTAAACCTCATATGGTAAGAAGTTTAGACAACTAACATCTTAGATCATGAGAGACAATGAGGAAGCGATCACTCCTGTTGGAAGTGAGTGCTCAGAACACTCGGCCACTAGTCCTGAAAGACAAGCCACAATGTTACAAAAATATTCTTAGCAAAAAAAATTAAATAAAAAAAGCTAATTAACAGTTGTCTCGACATGGATTTGTAAACTTACAACTAACACTAAATACCCTAATAGGACCACGCAAAGACTTCACAGAAGTAACATAAGCAGAGATAACTTGTCCAATAAATGTTGCTACAGTTGGATCACACTTTCAAGTTCTACTGAGCAACTCCAGGTTCAGACATTCGGAAAATAAATGTTCACTATTGAATTACGATTGTGCAGTGTTAACAAATCGATCATATTGAATGGTAGTCCAATAGTTTGCATGCTGTACCGTGTGCCTTATTTTCGTTACCTGGTCATCCAGCGAATTGTACGGTGTTCCAAATTCTGTTCAGATTAATTTTCATTAATATTTTTCTGGCACATTCAAAAATTGTTCAAAAGGATAAATTTAAATACTCCAATTTATAAATATAGCTTTTATTTTATAACTTACTTCATTTACTAGGTAAAACTTTGTTTCAATGAAACTATGACTAACAACGCATATAGGAGGTAATATATAAGACATACCTCTGTTTTCCCTAAATGCTATAATCTAGCATTGATTTAATTGACAAACACAGTACTACTCTCAACTTGGGAATTCGTATACACATGATTCGACATCCAAATTAAATTTAAAATTAATCTCAAATTGTGTTTTGAAAAATACTTAACATGATTAAAACAGCATATTACTTACATATTGTTGCATGCTGTGCTTCTGAGGGCCGGGTGGTTGGAAGCTGTGTCGAAACACCTTATGGACTAGCCCATGATTCACAAGCCGGACGATTACGTGGTGGAATTCACGCCGAAACCACATAATAGAGACCTGTTTCAACTGTGCCTTAACCCTACGAGACAGCCTATGGGGCTCAAGTCACGTCCCAAGCATGATGTAATGTCTATTTTTAGACCCCTGAAATGTGGTGAATCCCCAGAGTTTGGCAGGAGTATATAAGTCCCGAATCAACAGTTTTGGGGAGAGTTCGCTATTGGTCGTGCTAGATGATGATGCTATGCCTGTGGAGAGAGACTTCACCATCTTGGTGGTGACGTCAGAGTCTACTGTGAAGCTGCAGGCACATACCTTCGGAGAAGTATTGGGCGAAACAAGAAACTGCTGCTGTGGGTCAACAGACAACAAGGAGGTGCACGACGGGAGTCAAACAGTAGACCTAAAGAGTGAAGACAGTGGTGCACTCAGGGTGCTGCGCAGCACATGGTCAGCCATCACCACTTCGGCCTGTTAAGGGCGCGGTCTACCGCAATTTTCATCATCATTATTTTATTTTGTATTTGTACCAAATATTTTTCTTCTTGTTTCAGATACAAAATGTGACTAAATTTGGCTCTTATGAATTTTTTTGTCTCTCATAGTTTTAGCGTAATGGCTTGTTAAAGTCATATTTTGCATGTTTCCGTTTTAACGACTACACTAAAACCAACTGATAAACAAAACTCAAAAAAATCACAGTTGATAAAGACATTGCAGGCTACAACAGCATGCTCGTGAAATTAAAGAATAAACATTATTTGTATTTTTAAAAAAATAATTCAAATATTTAAATTTTTATTTTCAGTTTCAGCAATTTTTTTTATAATTCAAATAATTTTTATTCTTTAATTTCATGAGCATGTCACTGTAGCCTGCAATGTCTTTATCCACCGTGATTTTTTTGAGTTTGGTATATCAGTTGGTTTAAGTGTCGTCGTTAAAACGGAAACATGCAAAAATAGGATTTTAACAAGCCATCACGCGAAAACTATGAGAGACGAAAAAAGTTCACAAGAGCCAAATTTAGTCACATTTTGTGTCTACAATAAGGAAAAAAATATGTGGTACAAATAAAAAATTAAAAAATGGTAATGAAAATTGTGGTAGACCGCGCCCTTAAGGTTGTACATTGTCACTATTTGAAACATTGTTGATTGAATATATGACTAAACTTGTATTGTGATTTGTAGTCTATGATTAATGGGAAACATTGTTCTTAATTGTCAAAGTTAATTATTTCTGTGGTGCAGTAGTAATTGTGTGCATAATTAAAGGTGTTGTGGAAGTTACAGTTGATTGCTGTTCTGTGTATTTTTGTAAGCTTTGTGAACTGGTAAATCAATAACTTATTTCAACTCTTTATTTCTAACTGTAAGACCTCTATCCCAAAGAGCTCAGATTTGCTCACTTGTAAATCTTTGCTAAATTTGTAACTATAATCTAGCATTGATTTAATTGACAAATACAGTAATACTCTCAACTTGGGAATTTGTACAGGCTACATAAGATTAGACAACCAAATTAAATTTAAAATTAATCTCAAAATGTGTTTTGAAAAACATGATTAAAATGGCGTATTACTGTATTAGTTACATAATGTCACCGCTCAGTTAGGTTGGAGAGGAAGTCGGCTGATTATTATAATTTGGGAAGGTGTAAAATGAAGTGGAGATGGTGCTGGATTGAAAATGGTCGCCACCTAGCAGTTTGTCCGGCTAGGACGGTGTGTTGTCGACTCAGGGTGTGGTTTGTTCGGCTGGCGGTCCTATTCTTCGTACAGTGGTGGATGCTGGTGTAGTTGGTGGCTACAACGTGGAAGCACTCAGAGAAAACTGTCTAACTCACCACACGGGTTCTTTCGGGTCACCCACACAACCCCTTGCCCTAGGACTAGAATGATAGTCAGCTCTGACAAGTTATTAAATAATTCACACAGACTTACTTGATGAGCAGTGTTTTATTTGCAACTACACAGGTAGCACGTTACAGTGGTCGCCACGTGGTCACGCTCACAATAAAAATACACTTTCTCTCTCTCGTTTCAACGGCATTTTAAGTTGGCGCGCAGGCTGGTTCAATTAAATTCGTTCACAATAAAGATGAGTCTCTGTAGTAGAGTCCTGGTAACACTCTGTCAGAGGCGGCCGACGGCCGTAAACGTATATTCCTCGGCCTGGACACGCAGGCGGAGAAATTAAGTTTAAGAGCATAGGCGAAAAGCGCACGAGCTAAAACACGAGGTAAACGAAGAGGGCAAAAAGATGATGAGAGAATATAATTACCTATTGCAGTTACTATCAGTGAAAAACAAAGTTGAGAGCCCTCTCCGGGACGCACGTCCTACCTCGTGGCCGACTTACGATGAACTGGGCGACAAAAATGGCGTCGTGCGTGATCCTAGCCGGCAGGTACGTTAGAGTACCGTTACGAAAATGATAATGGAATTTAGGTGAATACAAGTACAAGTCAAGTGGCGGTGAGACATATAAATAAAAAATAATAAGAATTACTGGTGATGACAAATTACTTAATTAACATTCCTTTAAAATTAACATACAACAAAACACTGACCCTGAAATGTGTGACCACGTGGCTGAATAAAACTAGAGATACATAAAAATAATATGGCTCTTGCTGAAGGCAAATTGATTGCTGGCCGCAGCTCAGTCTTCAGTTTGTTAATGTTAGTTTCATATTACACTAATAAGCACTGTCTGATCAGCGTTGAGGTTGGTGGTGGTGGGGCGTTGTGACGTCGCGTGGAGGCGGCGATTCAAACTCTCACACGTGTCGCTGGCACACGACCCCGCACTAACCGGCACTGTTGGAGTTGTTTTAGAGGGGGGAGGGGTCCGGAGCACGCTGAGAAAAAACTGTGACAAGGTCAGGATGGGCTTAACTTCACAGGCCTAGGGCTTGGGACGACGTCAAATGCCCCCCCCCCAGAGAAGCCCCATCCTTGGCCTGACCTTGTGGTGGCTGCTGGCATACCTGGTTTTTATGGTGAGTGCTGGGGCGGCGGCTCCGGACAGCTCCCTGCTGGCTGAGCTGCAACGCGATAGCGGCTGGACTGGCAGCATCGGCGGCGGGGCGGCCTTGGCCGTCGCTGCAGATTGTACGGCTCTTGTCGGGGCTCCTCCGTGGTCACTTCCATTGTAGGAGGCTCGCTCGGCGGCTCTCGGCGTCCCCTAGGCAGTCGGGGCTGGAACCAGGCGGGGGCTGCGCGACGACCCGGGCGTCTGGGGGCGGCGTCGATGTCGGGGGTTGCAGGACGTGGTGGCGGCACAGCCTCTGGGTCGGCCACGATCGTCTCGTCCAGCTCCGTCGTGGACGGGCGCCTAGCTGCCTGCCTTCGCCACCTCAGGTGTCGCGGCGCCTCCCCTAGCGGTTCCTCCACCTGGACCATGAAGACTTCGTCGGCCAAGGGCGTGTAGGGTCCCCACACCTCCCTGACCGTGGGTGGTGGTTCCGGCGTCTCGCCTTCACATGCTGGGTTCGGAGTGAAGAAGTCGTCCAGCTGAAGTGGACAGTCTACTTCTCCTGCTGGCCTCGTTTCCTCGCCCTGTGCTCCCTGCATCGCGGCATCTGGGGGTGGTGTCCCGTCGTCCCCGTCCTCCTCTGGAACGATGGATATGGTGGCGACTCGCAGATCATCCATATGTGTTTTTCGACACTTTCCAGCACCATCCCTCACTATGTAAGTGGTCTTGCTGACTTGGCGTCGCACCATGCAGGGCCCCACCCAGCTAGGCGCGAATCCGGCTCAGAAGTTGTGTGGTCCTGATGACAGGGGGTGGTTCCGCATATAGACTTCCTGGCCGACGTCCAGGACCTGTGGTGGTCGGTTTGTGGTGGGTGTGATTCTCTGGACGTAGTCTGCCTGGTGTTGCCTAGCGGCGGTGATGTCGGCATCGCGATGCCTGGCCCTGGGGGCGGCGTCAAAAGTCACGTTCGGGCGGTGGCTCACCTGGTAGTGGCTAGTTGCGTCCTTGGACTAAATTGGCGGGTGTCTGACCGGTGGCGGCATTGACGCGTCGTCGTAGGCAGAACAGGGCGAACGTGATATGTTGGTCCCACTGCTCGTGTTCGGTTCCCACTCGAAGACACAGCTGTACCTTCAAGTCCTGATTGCGTCGTTCAGTGGGGTTGGCACGAGGATGGTATGCAGGTGTGGTTTGGTGGTTGACTTTGATGGTGTTGCACCACTTCCGCCAACGGCCTCTGGCGAACTGCGTCCCGTTATCCGTGAGGAGCACCCGGGGGTAACCCCAGCGTGGAAAGAATTCTTTCGTCAGTGTTTGGATGAGGTTGGAGCTGCGCATGTTGGAGAGGGGGTAGGCCTCCACCCATCTGGAAAACAAGTCGGTCACGACCAGTAGATAGCACTTCCCGTGCGGCGTGCGTGGATACAGCCCCATCAGGTCCAAGTCTATGGTCTGGAATGGCTCACTAGGAAGTCGTGGAACCTGCTGTTGGACGCCGTCACTCTGCCTGGCCTTTTTTTGTTGACACTCCTGGCACAGACGGACATAGTTGCGGATGTCTACGTTCAACCCTGGCCAATGGTAATGGTCGGCGACGTTGTGTCTCATCTGAGCTATGCCTGGGTGTCCGGCGAGGGTGTGGTCGTGTGCGAAAGTAAGGACTCGCTCTCTGGCTTCTGGTCGGACATACGTCTTTCATTCTGCATTGGGATTCAAAGACTTGGCCTGAATCACGCCGTTCAACACACGTACGCGGTCCACTACACCTCTGGCGCACTTGTTTACCAATTGCTGGGCGATTGCTGACGTCATTTGCGTTTCCAGGACCTTGTTATTGACCTCTGGCCAGGTGTTCAGCTCTGGAACCTGCTGTATGGCATTCAAGGACGCCTGGGCCTGTGTTGTTGATTGTGGTTGACATCGTGGTGGTGGGGCCAAGCATTCGACATCCTCGTCCGTGATGACGTGTTCAGGGTACGGTTTTCGAGACAGGTAGTCAGGGAGTTAGTTGACTTCGCCGGGCGCGTGCTCGACGGTGAAATCGAACGATTTCAGCAGTAGGGCCCAACGAATAAGCTTCCCCCATCGGCCCTGCATGGCGTCTAACCATGTGAGGCACTTGTTGTCGTTCCTGAGTTTGAATGGGCGGCCCTCCAGGTGGTGGCGGTAGCGTTTCTTGGCCCAGACGATAGCGAGGCACTCCTGCTCGTTGCTGTGGTACCTCCGTTCGGCCTAGCCGAACTTGGCACTGCCGTTGGTGATTACGAGGCATCCACCAGCATCGTCCAGCTGGTAGAGGACAACTCCCACGCTGACGGCGATGGCGTCCGTCTGCACGTACATTCGTCGTCCTGGGTCGACTCTGGCTAGGATGTGACACCTGGTGAACTGCGCCTTGAGTTGGTCGAAGGCGTTCTGCACTCTCGGGTTCCACTTGTATTTCCATTGAGTGGACAGAAAATCCGTCAGTGGGGCGGCGATCGTGGCGAAGTTGGGTATGTAGTTCCGTAGCCAGTTGGCCAGGCCAATGAACTTCTGCATCTGTTTCCGGGTGGTGGGAAACATGCTGTTGGCGACCTTCTGCAGTTCTGGGTGTGCTGAGTTTCCGTCGGCATGGACGACGTGCCCCAGGAAGTCGACGGTGGTTTTGCCGAGTTGACATTTCTGAGGTGCCACCACCAGGTGGTGAACGGCGAGGCTTTCTAACACCAGCTCCAGGTGTCGTAAATGCTCCTCCCACGTCCCAGACCATACGATCACATCGTCGAGGTAGGCCGTCATGAACTCGCCAATGTAGCCTTCGAGCACCCGGGTCATCATCTGCTGGAACGTCGCTGGGGCACACTTGAGGCCGAAAGGCATGGCTCGGAATTGGAAACGGCGTCCATCTGGCGTCGTGAAGACGGTCTTCTAACGGTCCTCTGGGCGTATTGGCACCTGCCAATACCCGGACTTGAGGTCTAGGACAGAGAAGATGCGGGCGTCACCCAGGCCGGCCAAGGCCTCGTCGACGCTTAATTGTGGAGGTGGGGCACTCTGCGTCACAGCATTCAGGGGGCGGAAATCTGCGCAGAACCTCAAGGACCCGTCCTTCTTCGGCACTAGGACGATCCGGGAGTTGTAGCGGCAGTCCGAGGGTTCGATGACCCCATCTCGTAACATCTCGTCAACCTGCACTCGCATCGTTCGCTGTTCCTGAAGGCCATAACCTCGTGGTCCTGTGTAGACCAGGTCTACATCTGACATTGGAATGGGGTGTTCTGCGGCGGTGGTCGCTTGAAGTAGGTCCGAGAAGGCGAAGACCTCAGCTCGCTCCGTCAGGATCCGCTGGACCGCCTGTTGGAACTCCTGCGGGACCTCGTGTTGGAATTCGGCCAAGCTGACCTGGTTCTGGACTAGGTTTGGCAGTTGGTTGACGGCGTACACTGTTCATCTCTCTCCTGCCCCGATGTGGAGGCGGCGGTGAGCCACCTCGATGACGGCCTCCTGTTTCCGCAGCCAAAGTTGACCTAGGATTACATGGTCAAGTAGTCCCTCCACCACCAGGGCCTCAGTGTGCGAGGTCAGGTCCCTGACTGTGACGGCGAGGACGGTAGTGCCCAAGGTCCTTCCTGTGCTGGTATGTGTCGCCAACTGGATGGTCCCGACCCGAGGCCGGATGTCTTCAGGGTTGATGAAGCTCGGGCTCACGAAGGTGTGACTCGCCGCAGTGTCCACGACGGTCGCTGCGGGTCGCCGGTTGACCTCCACGGGGATGCGGAGTAGCTCGTCGATGCTGGTCGTGATGGTACCCAGGTAGGGGCGTTGGTCAGTCAAGGTCGGGTGGTGGTTTCAGCGATTTCGGGGAGGCCGATGTCAGGTAGGTCTCCCCCTATTCCACGTTTCCCGACGGCGGTTGGCATCGTCCCCTCGCAGGACAGTCGACGTGCCAGTGGAACGTTGGTACAGGGCACATGTGGCACTGTGGTGGCCGCATCGACCTCTCCCGCTGTTGGTGGTTGTCGTCTGGCGGGGCCTCAATCGCCCGACGTGGTGAAGCTAGTATGGGTGGTTCTGCCCCATGATGGCGCGGTAGTAGCCGGTCCTTCACCCGGCATGCGTGTGGTGGTGGTCTGGCATCGGCGTCTGGCTGGCCACTGTTGCGGGGAGGTTTGGTCAGCTGGTTGACGGCCCATTCGGCGACGACGGCCCTCCTGACGTAGCCCTCGACACTTTCTCCGTTCACTGGTAACAAGAACGGCTGAATTTCGTGATGCAGCTTGGCTGTGATGTGACTCAGTACTGCCTCTGGTGGTACACCTGGGTGGATTCTCCTGAACAGCTGTAACTGTCGTGCCACGAACTTTTCTGTGCTACCCAGGTCCCGCTGCCGTCTCCGTAGAACTGTGCCTGACAGCTGGCGATGGCCTCAGCGGCGCAGAAACGCTGACGTAGGGCTATCACTAGCCATGTCGCAGCGGCCCCACAGGCTCCACCACTGTCCTGCTGCGCCACACAAGTTCCCGGCTACACGTTCTACCCACTCCTCTAGTGGCACTCGGTACCTAGACAGACGTTCGTACTGAAACACAAACTGTTCAAAGTCCTCACATGGGTGTCCTGTGTACTCTGGCACTTGCACATAGGAAACAGGCGCGACGGGCACGGTTGACGCACTGGGCAAAGGTGACGAGAGTCCTGGAACCATTTGCATGTGACTGGAGTGCAATCCCGCGGCCCATTCTGATGTCGCGTCGGTCCGACCCGACCACGTGGTGTGCACGGGTGTCGCGTTCAGCGCGAAAACGTTTTCCAGCGGCGTTGTGTGGTCGCGGTGACTCTGGTTGAAACACCTACTACACGCAAACACTCCTTCCACGAACATCGTCAGTTCTTTGGCATTCACGCATCGGGGGTGGCATCTGATGTTACACGACACGCACGTGGCCGTTTCCTTCCCCAGTGCATCGCACTTGGGAGAGTCGCACTTGCTCTGACATTGGGTAAACAAGTCCAGTAGGGTCTCTGTTTTCACACGTGGGACAACACGTTTTGTAGGCGTGCATTGACAATACTGTGTGTGCTCCACGTCGCCCATCAAGTCCGTGGTACATGGTCGCTGGCAACGGTCACACAACATCGTCAGTTGTTACGTACCTCATGTTAGCGTGCATGTGCGCGGCCAGCAGGTGGTGGCTGACGTCACAGCGAGTTGTTGTTGTCCAGTCGGCTGGCTGGCTCGTGGCCTCGGTCGATACTACCTGGAGGGGGGCGGCGCTGGCGTCACAGGTGCGGCCGGCAAGGACAATGGCTGCACCGGAAGTCCCAACCACGTAGCGTAACGTTGTCTCTCAGCGTGCTGGGGCCCTCGTTGCAGCAAGATTTTTGGCTTAAAATCCCGCCAAAGCGTTGGGCGCCATTTGTCACCGCTCAGTTAGATTGGAGAGGAAGTCGGCTGATTATTAAAATTTAGGCAGGTGTAATATGAAGTGGAGATGGTGCTGGATTGAAAATGGTCGCCACCTAGCAGTTTGCCCGGCTAGGACGGTGTGTTGTCGACTCAGGGCATGGTTAGATCGGCTGGCGGTCCTCTTCTTCCTGCCGTGGTGGATGCCGGTGTAGTTGGTGGCTACAACGTGGAAGCACTCAGAGAAAACTGTCTAACTCACCACACGGGTTCTTTCGGGTCACCCACACAACCCCTTGCCCTAGGACTAGAATGATAGTCAGCTCTGACAAGTTATTAAATAATTCACACAGACTTACTTGATGAGCGGTGTTTTATTTGCAACTACACAGGTAGCACGTTACAGTGGTCGCCACGTGGTCACGCACACAATAAAAATACACTTTCTCTCTCTCGTTTAAATGGCGTTTTAAGTTGGTGCGCAGGCCAGTTCAATTAAATTCGTACACAATAAAGATGAGTCTCTGTAGTAGAGTCCTGGTAACACTCTGTCGGAGGTGGCCGACGGCCATAAATGTATATTCCTCGGCCCGGACGCGCAGGCGGAGAAATTAAGTTTAAGAGCATAGGCGATAAGCGCACGAGCTAAAACACGAGGTAAACGAAGAGGGCGAATAGATGATGTGAGAATATAATTACCTATTGCAGTTACTATCAGTGAAAATCAAAGTTGAGAGCCCTCTCCGGGACGCACGTCCTACCTCGTGGCCGACTTACGATGAACTGGGCGACAAAAATGGCGTCGTGCGTGATCCTAGCCAGCAGGTACGTTAGAGTACCGTTACGAAAATGATAATGGAATTTAGGTGAATACAAGTACAAGTCAAGTGGCGGTGAGACATATAAAAAATAATAAGAATTACTGGTGATGACAAATTACTTAATTAACATTCTTTTAAAATTAACATACAACAAAACACTGACCCTGAAATGTGTGACCACGTGGCTGAATAAACTAGAGATACATAATAATAATATGGCTCTTGCTGAAGGCATATTGATTGCTGGCCACAGCTCAGTCTTCAGTTTGTTAATGTTAGTTCCATAATACATTAATAAGCACTGTCTGATCAGCGGTGAGGTTGGTGGTGGTGGAGCGTTGTGACGTCGCGTGGAGGCGGCGATTAAAACTCTCACACGTGTCGCTGGCACACGACCCCGCACTAACCGGCACTGTTGGAGTTGTTTTAGAGGGGGGATGGGGTATGAGGCACGCTGAGAAAACTCTGTGACAAGGTCAGGACGGGCTTAACTTCCGAGGCGCAGGGCTTGGGACGACGTCAATATTTTAGCTGTTATAATATTTGTATGTCCAAAACCTTTTGATTACATTCATTGTTTACTTTTTCTTTCAAAGAAATCTGTGAGTTTGTAAGGAAAATAGGTGATTCTATAATTATTATAAAGTTATCCAAACAGTGATAAATAACTGAGAATAAAGTAATGAGCAATTTGTTGAATAGTATATAAATTAATATCAACGAAACTCGTACATTAAACTTTAATTATGTAATGAATCACTTTGTTTTCATAATTATTGTCTTGCAACATAAGACAATTATAAAGGATGCATCTCTGTACCTCTCTAAGAGAATCAAATATGATTTATGCGTATTTTCCTTCTACAAATAAATTTGTATGCAATAAATATATTCTAACTACTAATTTTAAATCATATGCAGTTTATTTAGCTGAATAATTAGAATCTGAAAATGTATCAGTTTTGTGCAATGAAGATATAGACCCAACTAAAATTATACATTTGCTACGCCAAGATTTAACACGCACATATCATGTGTACTTTTTTTTAAGAAGTTTAACAATTTATTAGGTTTAATCTTCTATCATGGTGATATTTTTTCTTGTTTCTAGTACTCGAAAGGAAAGCATTGGGTTCTTTTAACATGTCATTTGTAAATTTATTTATCTTTTTCAAAGTTTCCTTTGGTTTAATTATTTCTGTGTGTGTGTGTGTATATATATATATATATATATATATATATATATATATATATATATATATATATATATATATATATATATATATAAGAAGTACATACACACCTTCCCCTCCCAATTGCAAGCTAACTATTCTATATCGGTACGTATATGTATGGTTGTAGTGTTTGTGCACACAGACCATGAGTGGGATGGTCTTGTAAACAATAAAAAAATCGCACTGTCCACAATCTTCATCCCTTGATGTGTGTCAGGCCAAGTTACCTGCTGTTCAAAGTTTACTGCTGTGAGACAGACCCTTGTAATCCCTCGCAGACTTCCTGCTGTGAGCCCCCCTACCTAACTCGCAGCAGCCAGGAGAACATAGTTATCCAAACTGATGTCCACGCCACCTTCCAGTTAAGTAAACACTGATTGCATTTATATAGGATTTTTGTATGTTTTTTTAGCTTTACATACAGCGCTCGCATGTATGTCATACCTCATTCGATTCTTTCACCATTATCGTATGACATATCATAAATGTGTTTTGATATCTTTATCGGAAACGTCTTAGTTCACCTTTTTCGGGAACACTGCATCACAAGCAGATTCAGTGTTGTCCTTACGTCCACATTTTAACTAACTATCGAATAACTATGGCATGTTCCGCAATGGAACTTTACTAAAGCACAGTAGAAGGTTATTTTCATACCTAGTGCAAATATCAAGTTTCTATCTTTACAAGAATGGCCTCAAAAAGCAGCAGTTAGATCACTGTAATTATGAAACAAAATGTTAATTATTCGAGTTAATTACTGGCGGAAATACTTAAAATTTGGCAGATACAATAAACATTACGGTATGAAAATGTTATCAAAGTTTTGTTACGAAATTCTGAAAAATATATATTTTCTAGGACTCACTCTTAAAGAACACATTTTGTATTAATGTGTTTTGTTGCCTTACACATCAAACATTGGGTAAGTGATACCTATTTAACATGTCTAACAATTGGTGGAAAAATACTAATTGCCTGAAAGAATAATATGTAGGTAGCCTTTAAAAGTACTCACTTTATCGTGAACTGCCCATTTTATGCAAATTATCAAATTGTTTTTTTGCAATGAAAGTATTTTCTTTACAATATTTATTTTATTGTATAACAGACATAAAGACATATCGAGAGGCAGTGTTTTAAGTAATAATTTGATTATATGGTAGCTTGTACCTCATTTAAAACAAGTAGATCTCTATAGAACTAATCAGCCAACATTCCTGTAGTATATGTTTTGAGAACAGAAATGTTAGTTCAAGGCAAGTAGGGGGAGGATGTTAGAAGGAGAACTTAATAGAGAAGCAGGTTAGTTCATTTCAATTATTTAGCTCAACCCATAGTTTTAGGACACGTGTAAAATGAATGCCAATGAAAGCAATGCGATGAAAATTTGAAGAATTAGTGAACATAATGCAACATTTAAATTTTGTGAAAAATTATTCACTTACTTAGGTAAAAGAACATTTCTGGTGATTAAATTTGAAATTTGTTGAACAGCAGTGTTGTCCCTATGAAAAATTTATACGAATTTTTACTGAATGATATAAAATATACTGAAATTAAAGCTGGTTATAGCTATCTACCAACATGGTTTTTCACTACTATCCATCACTGTTACGTACTAACCAACTAATGCAGATTAGCTCTCAACAGTTCTACCTGCTGGTCATACTTTTGTTTTTGTGAGTTCATACCACGACCATAGAGGAACAGGTCTGGAAACTTGGAGTTGAAAATTTACCATCTTATGACTGATTGGCGTCACTGGCACTCCTGCAGGTCGATTACGGATCTTTTAGAGCATGATGTCTTAGTTGAAACTTGTCGTTCGTAAGTCGGGCTTCTTAAGACTCTGTGAGAAAATTTCGATTACGTTTCTGTCCGTCATAACAGTTTCGCGATGCACAAGGCCTCTTAAGTAATACGCTTGAAAAAACTCATGTTGGTACTTCTATGCTCGGTTATCAGCACAATTACATATTCGCTGGCCAATCAAGAAAAAGAGCCTTCATTTGTCATCGTCGAAAGCTCATTGTTATTTATAAACATCAAGTTTTAAATATAATCATAACCTAAATTATTTTTTTACAGAAAGACAAGTCAACTATTATTTCTAGAATTTGTTTTATTATTTACTCTTTAATACATGCAAATATAAATTTTACCCTAATATGTAACTAACGTTTGTTTACCGTGCGACATGCGAGGTTACGTAATTAGGTCTATGCATTCAAAACAACTTACCAACAAATTCAAAATTATATGGCGATATTAATTTAACGTGTATAAAATTCTGAAATTGTGTAGTCTTAAAAAATAAAATATATGCAAGTACACTGAAGCAATACTTTGTAGGCCTACTTAGTTAAAACGAGTAAAATAACTTTTAACCTCTCACATGGCAATTACATAATGTGATGCGGCGCAATCCTTTTCTGTAGTCTTAGCGTTTTCCAGTAAGTTTATATACAAAATTACTTATGCCAATGCTCAGAAATGACTTGTATGAATAACTATATGTTCATTTTACTGATACTATTGATGCGACAACTTAACTGAGACTCCCGATTTTGGGCGCCTTAGTCAAGGCTGTGTCGCCACAATTTTGACGCGTCTTAAATCATCGGTGGTCACATTTTATCGTTTGACGTCTTACCGTCACGTTCGAGTTAAGACGGGCCAAAAACAGATCCGTAATCGACCTGCAGGTGTTGTTTTAGCATTGTGTAAATGGATCTACAAGGAGCAAGCACGAGTCGGAACTGCTAGGAGATGTGGTATTACGACGCTATACTGCAAATCAATAGCATTGTTAGATAAGCTATTGTCCAAACCTGTAATTCTAAGACAGTGGTTCATACAAGCAAGATCACAGAGAGATCAACCAACATTAGCCTGAAGGTGGATTCACATGGTCGCAGACAACGCAGGACAGAGCGTATTTTTTACCTAGCAATTCACACGTTCGCGGACTGCTGTGATTTTTCTGCATACCCATAATGCACATCATTGTTTACACGAAGAATGTTTTTGTTTATTAGATAGTGCAAAAAATATAATTTTTGTAACATAGTTAACATAAGTGTTTGTCTATGAAAAATAGAACATTCGAATATATTTCAAGACTTCTCTTGAATGCTGGAAGGATGAAATGCTAATTTAAAAGTAAAATTTTTGTGCTACGAAATTATTCGTGGAATTTCATATGGTGACTCGAGGTTATCAAGAAACATTGTTTTAAAATAAATGTGGTCATGATCCTAGGCACATCCAACTAATCATAAAACTAATTCGTTTAATTACTTAACTAGGACATCACGATTGTAGCCAGTCACTGTCAAAGAATTTTTGACAATGTGGGCTTCACTGTGGTCTTCCTGACTGAACAGCTCAGCAGGTGTGATGTATGAATAAACATTGCCAAAACCAGCAACCCATTTATATAACTATTGTTTGAATTATTTAGTATAAGAACACCCCAAAATGTTACTACAAACATCATTGAAATATATTACTAAATAAAAATTGCTCCCAACCAACTTAAATTCAAATAACAAATTTCACCACCACTAAGTTTATTTGTCAAAATTTTAAATTTACCAATATGTTAAAGTTTGTCTTGATTCGGGAGCCTACTAAAATACTTAGTTCCTAGCTGAATAAAAATATTCTGCATTAAAACTTAGTAGTTTCTTAGGCCTATCTGTATCTGTATTGTGCACATGTACAGAGGCATTATTTTGTAGACAAATACATATGCTTAAGGTAACCTAATCAGCATAGGAGTTACTTTGACTAAAATGGGTTATTATTATTATTACTATGACAGATTCCGTCTAGTAATAATAATAAGTTTCACACTTGCAGTTGTTCTAACGCCCGGTGGTGAGCAGACTCCTCTCCCCATCCACACAGCAACAATCCTCTAGTCTCTTCCTAAACTTCCAACCCCCCACCCCCCTCACAGTCACCAACTCCTCCAGCAGTGCATTCCACTCCCTCACCAGTATCGACTGTCTACCCCTCTCCATTCTCCTTCGCACCCTCTGAATCTTTTTACTGTTGCTTCCTTTTTCCTTTAAAGTTGCCCGTAGTTAATTTGCAGTCCAAACCATCCCATCCTCCCTCCTTCCCCTCAGTTCCTCACCTTACACAACCTGGCCATTCTTTCCACTCCCCTCCTGTCCTTCAACGGTTTCCATCCCAATTCCTTCACCATCATGCTAGGCCTAAAGTACCTTTTATTCTTCACCGGCCTGACTCTGCTATCATAAATTTTAACACCTTAGTTATGTTGTAGACACACAGCTTGTCCAGAAATCCAGATGTTTTGTAGGTTTACATAAGTTGCTTTGTCACACTCTGAAGGCTCGACACAATTACTGTGTGAAAAAAGGTGATCGAATAATTTTATGGCATAAAGTCTGAAAAAAAAGAGTGTTCTCAGCCCAGTAGAATAATCTTTTTAAATTAACTATGCTTTGATCCAACTATTAAAAAAAATCATGTGAAAATGGGACCGCGCAAGAAATCTAACAAGTAGCTGGTACTTCCAAAACCCTTTCTACTTTACTAACCCCTTCATCTTATCAATTCCTTCAGCAGGAATTCCTCTCCCTCACTGATTTCCGAAGTATAAACCTGATATTTCACACACTATGGGTAGTAAAATATTCTGGCACAATATTGCACCAGTTTAAGGATTTTAATAACTATTCTGCAAACTTTACAGTTTCAACGAGCTACTGATTGAAAATTTTATAATTTTGTCTGTGAATTTGAAACTGGTTTTTGAATAACCCAACCCTAATAGCACAGTAATTTTTCATGCATGTTTTCTGCACGTCACACACTCACATTGTATTTACATTGGCACAATGTGCTATGTTCTGAGAACACGCAGAACATGTACAGGAATTGTTATAAAGTAACATACTCTGCAATTCACCAGCATATTGCCATCAAATCTCTAGCACTGAAAGCACAACATGAGCATGTTGTTGAACATTTCTGGCACGTGTAGGCAACATATTGTAAGATCCCTTCTGCAACATTGCCAGTGTGACATTTCTGGCATGGCATGTACAGGCAATATGCTGCACAGACCCAACTACAATGTTGATAATGTAAATGTTCCTGGCATGTGCAGGCAATGTGCTGCAAGGATACATCTTCAATATTGCTAATATAACATTTCTGGCACGTACAGATATGCTGCTGATTCTGTGACCAACTTAGCACATTGTAAGATTGCAGCAGTTTCATTTTGGTCACAATCTATGATGTCTAGTAAAATATCTATAAATATGCCTAAACTGAACTAGAGACTTAAAAAGAAGGCTTGGTACGTAAATTTGTAAACGGAAATTGAAATTACATTAATTTTACATCAATATGTGTAAATTTCTAGAAAATAATTTCCGCAACTTTGTGAGCAGTGTGCGCTAATGTGATGTGTTCCTTGTAAACTATTTCAAATGTAGTAATCATATAACGTTAACATGCATTCAAGAGATTACAACATTGCAAAATATTTGCTAAAAAAAAAATAATTGCAAAAATAGTTTTCTAGGGTTGCCCTTTTTTTCCCTATACTGTGAACATCTAGCAAATTTTAATGAACAGGTATGAATGTTAATTTATGTATTATATATTTTTTACTATGTGATAATTTACTACAGTTTTTACTTTTAAAAAAATTTAAAGTATACTGACTAGATTTTTTAAATATTGTATCTAGATTTTTACAACAAACCATGGCAACACACTTTATTTCTTAATAGTACTGAATTTTTTTAGTTTTTTAAAATTTACTTTTCATCTTGTAGATTTATTGCAGGGCATTAAACAATATAGTTTTCATTCACATAATTTTTAGGCCTGTTCCTCTTACTGTACAGCACTCTTAATAAGTTATAGTCTACTTAGAAAGAAATGACAATAACTCAGTACTGAATAATAGATAGCCTAATATTAGCAATCCCTGCTTGGAAAACAAACATAAGGTTGGCATTAATTTTTAATCAGACTTTACAGATAACATAAAAAGCTAGTGTGCTGAATATTTGTTTGCTCCTTTAGATCTGTCTGTTCAGCGTGATATGTAATAATGCATGTGAATTCTGTTGAAAGGTGAAATTCACACTGTCATTAATTACATCAAAGAAATAAAGGCTATTTCAGTCCTATTGCCATACATGTCCACGACTCTATTGTCTGGGGACCCATAATTCACGCCAATTGGCATGACTATGAAATAACATGATTTTGTGTTCATTTATCCAGAAGCATGAAATATGTATTACAAGATAATTGGACAAGATTTATCTATGAAAATAACATAAATATATTAAGAATATAAAAAAAAACTGAAAGGTTGGAATATCATCGGCACATTATTGAAAGCTTTTGTTCTCATGTTCTCTGTGGAATACTGGGCTACATAAACGTCTAGGAATATATATGTAGTACCATTTAAATTTAGTACGCAACAGTATTTTACAATGAATTTATTTGATCCTGTCAGTAAAGCAAGCACTTTTGAAGTTTCCCTTCTCCTCCACATTAGTTGACACGTATCTTTCTAATACTTGTTACCGGTAATCAAAATGTAGCAATGCACATAATGACCTTAAGAAAATTTCATTATGCTGAGAATACACACATTTTTTTCAATTATTCTTCTAACAAGACTGTCTTCAAAAGTGCTCATAATAGCTGGCAATACTAATATAATTTGTAGCTTTTCCTTACTAGCTTATCATTATGGCATAGAAGTTGTAAATCATCTAATCTTGACCAATAAAGTTTACACTAAACCAGCTCCAGGGGTGTGAAATTGCTTCTGAGGCAGGAGAAGCTCTGGTTTCAACAGGTGTGTGTGCATAAAATGTTAGATTTAAAAAAATAAAATATATAGGCCTGCATGTTTTAAAAATTTTTTCTTCCTATCGAGACAAATTTTTCCCCACACCTCACTTCCACCAACCCATTTTATTCAAAGTATCTAAAATATGAATAGGTCTGGCACTGTAACCAGGCCCGTTACGAGCCAGCTCAGGCCCCTTTGGCATGGTGACCTCGTGCCCCTACTAGTCAACACAATTTCCACCTTTGAACTGTTACAACAAGGTGGCTTTTAATTTTTCCAAGGTTATGAGCCATTAAAAATTGTGATTATGTGTTATATGTTTATATTTTATCACATCATATGTATATAACATTTTGAATTATTATAATCAAAGCATCATGTCTCAAAGAGTTCTGGCTCCTCAAGGGCCGTTGCTGCAACAATGCAATCATCACTCTCTCATCAGGCCTGACTGTAACACAAGGAGTATGACACTGACCAGACACCCTGTAGTTGAGAAGCAAAGAGTAGGTTAAAGTTTTGCACTTTACACATCCTGAACTTAAAAAGTGTTATCAATACATATATTTATTGCTTCAAAAATCTGCAACTACCATTCATTTGAACACCTTAGCTGCATGATAAAATGAAAAATATATACCATATATTATGTGTTTTCTGGGCGATACAGACATGTCGACACTGCTTTGTTTGCAGCAGCTATCAAAGTAACTTAGGTTGTTAGTCATTTGTAGTGCTTTCAGCACAATGAGCCAATGAGGGTGATTTGATAGCATAAGTATTTCTGGTTTTGACTTCTACTACTGGTGTAAGATCATCTTGTGTATCAAGTCACCTGCATTGTACAATTTGCACAGGTTACTTAAAAATGACAAAAAATGTAAGTTCATCCTATCATCCATTTGGGTTGCACATACATTAGACACTTCTGAATTCTTTAGTGTCCTAAAATATATTATGGATAAGATGAAGTGCCTTTCTATTGCTGAAAGATTATGGACTTTAATTTATGGAGTAAGGATTAGAAAAATAGGATACTAAGGTACACAAATAGAGAAGTCAAGAAAACGGCCTATAATATGTATGCTGCAGCAATATGGATCCCATACTTGGGAGTGGAGATGAGGGTGTACAGAAGGACAGTTAGATTTGTTCTCAATAGTTGGTGGACAAGGGAAAATGAGGGGGAGGGAGAGGAAGAAGGTGGAGAGATTAGTGAGAATGTTCAAGGTGGTGAGAGGTATAAGAGGGTAGGCACAACTGGGAAACAAGGTTTAAGGAGAACTTTATAGAGGAAGAGGGGGTCATGAATGGAAGCTTCATTCAGAGGGTTGTAAAGAGAAGGGAGAGAAGGAACAACACTTTTGTAAACAGAACTGTAAAAGAGCGGAATGAAAGAAACTGGTGGTTGTAAGGTGAAGGGATTTAGGGATGGTAAGTAAGCTATTAATAGACTGACTGAAATGGGAGGCCAAGACAAATTAAGGGGAGAGATACCCTGCCACAGTGCAGCAGCCCGACTGCAGGAAGGTAACCTAAATTTTAACAGGCTTCTATGAAATTTTATTCTTTACTTCTAACCCCACAATGAACCATGGCCCAAGACACGCTATGTTATGGTTTTTAATAGTCATTCTTATAAAAACATAATCGTGATTTTCACCATTGGAAATTATATGCCTTGAACACACACATTCCGGAATTTTCAGTACCCCATACCTAGCTACAGATTCAAAGAACTGCTAAAATCATTGTCTTAGCAAATATTGTACAAGATATTTCGTCTTAGTGCAGTTAATTAAGGAGCCCGAAAATACAATGTTGTATCCCCCGCCTAACTTTTTTTCTCGTACAAAAATGAGATTGTATCAGGACAGTTTTAATAACTGAACCATTTAACTCGCTGGTAGAACTTCCTTCACATATGCGGCATGCGCTACAGCCTACAAGCACCATTCGTTTGAACCAAAACCATAAAAATATTTTTGCGATTTTTTATGTTGTACACTTTAGTGCACCCTTAAGATATTTTTGCGTATATTTCTCCACAAAGATATTGGACAAATCATGTCAACAAAATACTTTTGTAATTAAAACGTCGGCGGAGATTTAGCGAGACTTCCCTGAAATAATAATACTGCAAACATACACTCAACAAAAATGTGATTTTAATGAGGCCGTGTCTCAATTCAAAGAGTACTATGTTGAGATAATACTCTTTCGCATAACAACAAGAGAGAGCTCTTGGGCCGTGTCCCAACTCGCTGAAAGAGTACTCTCTCGTCCACTCTTGACGTCACAGAGGGTACTTTCTACTGTCCCAACTCAAAGGGAGAGTGTGCAATAGGAGAGTGAACGATGATGTCCCCTCGCAGCTCACTCTCGCACCCTCTGTGGCAGCCATATTGCTTTAAGGTTAAACAATTTTATGTGTGTTGGTTAAGAATTATTTTTACTCGTTGTTCGTTGTTTTAATCCACCGTTCTCGTATTTAATAAATATATTATAGTATATAATAACAATAACCTACATTAAATATATCGTAGTTATTACAAAATCCCGATTTATCATCCCGCTTACTTTCGTGGCCTTGAGCGTAAATTATACAGCCCCTGCGATTTATTAAAAACACTGAAAATTAAATGAAATAATGTCCTCAATGGTATCAATATATCGTGTAATTTTAACAGCAGTGAAGTCATTCAATATTTTTTTATTTTTGAGGCATGTATCTAAATTAATTCGTTCGCAGTGTAGATTATTTATTTATATACTTACAATTACTGCCGATAGAATGCAGTGTGCCGAGTGCATAGTGCGAGAGTAGACGTCCCAATTCGAATAAAGTGAGCCAGAGTGACCGAGAGGGAGAGTGGGTAGTGAGAGAGTACGCACTCTTTCGTTCTCCTCTCCGATTGGGACCAGGGTCATATAAGTTGGGACGATGCTCTCTCGTATTTGTAAACATACTATGCAAAGGTTGCAATTGCGTAAATTGTATTAATACAAGTTGTAGACATATTAAATACATTTGTGATCGATTCTAATAGTTATTTTTAAACTTACCGGCGCCGTATTTCAAGCAAGAATAGCTGTTGATAGGTGATGTCAAAGTGTTTTATTTTACGAATTTAAAGGCATATTACGGCCGAAAATGTTTATTGAATTTCTTGCCATAGGTAACTGCTTATTGGAAATAATTATTTTTGTATAAATATTTAAATATTTGCAAAATATGTCACAAGTTTCTTCAGTAACCTCAAACCATAGCTATAATCAAGATGGCGTACGCCAGATAGCACGAGAGAGCGAGAGCGAGTATACAACTTCGCTCTTTCGTACTCTCGGCGAACAATTGAGACAGGCAGAGAGTGCTCTCTCTGACGTATTTGCGAGAGCGAGATCACGAAAGAGTACTTTTTGGGTGAATTGAGACACGGCCTGAAATTTATATCGCAGTAAATTTATTTGGAAAACAATAGGCGTATTTTAGCGGTTGAATTGGTAGCGGTACCTGTGAACAGATCATTTTAGCGCTCCTGTTTACAAGGGTGTTTGCAAACATGCTGCAACCAGGTTGAGGGTGTTTGCACGTTTCTGGCAACCGAGGCAGGAGGACGGTTACAGGGTTTGCTCACAGGATGTTTACCTTTACTTGTATTTCCTGTTTTATTTCGAACAAATCTGAAATCAAAACAATTTATGTGAAATATGGACTAAACTTAAGTTATTTTAAAATAAAATGATGCAATATTAACTTGTTATTATATGCAGGTGCATAATTAAATTTATTTCTACAATTTATTATGTTGTACATGCAAAAAAATAGTATTTAACTATAATATCATCAGTCATATAGTGCAAGTCGTAGGTAGGAGGTTTGACCCACAAATGAGAAGGTGGTTTGACCCACGTATGTTATGGTCGTATAGGAAATATTGTATAATATTTTACTGACATTTGTCATGTTTTTAATATTTGTGTTATTTATTTGATAAATTCAAATGTTACTTAACTTTAGTGTATGATTTTTTATTTTTAGATGCCGTTTTTCTGGAAGCCACGGGAAAATGCCAGAACCAAGGTTCTGCCACATGTAATGAAAGAAGTAGTTCTGCAGGTGTAGACCATGGAAAAAGTGTACGTGCAACAGCAAAAGTATTTGGCATTGATAGGAAGACTTTAGGCAGGTACGTGAACATTGTTGAGAAAGGGAAAGAAACAAAATTTCAGGCGAATCATGTTTCAAAAAAAGTGTTTTCTCAAGAACAGGAGAATAGTTTGAAATCTTATCTCATTCTGTCTGCAAAGTTACATTTTGGCTTAACCCCTTTAACGACACGGAAATTTGCATTTCAGTTTGCAAAAGCAAATGATGTTGAGATCCCGAAATATTGGACCGAACATGAAGTAGCTAGTTATGCGTGGTTGAAGGGTTTCATGCATCGCCACAAGGAACTTTCTTTAAGGAGTCCCCAAGCAACAAGTTTAGGAAGGGCCACAGCATTTAATAAAACTACTGTTGCAGAATTTTTTTCAAATATGAAAGAAGTATTAGAAAAATACCCTGTTGGACCCGAGGCAATTTTTAATGTAGATGAAAAGGGATTTACAACAGTTCACAAGCCAGGGAAAATTATTTCAGTTAAAGGTGAAAAACAATTGGGTAAAGTGACGTCAGCAGAACGAGGAACACTAGTTACGGTGTGTTGTGCCGTCAGTGCAATAGGATCTGCAGTTCACTGTTTTTGTGTTTCCCCGTGTACGAGTCACTGAACAAATGAAGGTTGGAGTTCCTCCAGGATCTTTGTGTTTAACTCATCCTAGTGGCTGGATGACAGGCGATAATTTTGAACTATTTTTGAAACACTTCATGAAGTTCACTCATTGTTCTACTGAAAATCGAGTTTTAATTGTGCTTGACAACCATGAATCCCACATAACTCCGAAAGGGCTCCATATCTGCAAGGAAAATGGAATTGCATTGGTAACACTTCCACCACATACAAGCCATCGGTTGCAACCCTTAGATCGAACCGTTTTTAAACCATTCAAAATGTATTACAATGTTGCAGCAGATGATTTTATGCATGCAAACCCAGGAGTCCCAATAAATATTTATCATATACCTGGGCTAGTAGCAAAGTCTTTTGGCAAAACTTTCACGCCTGAGAACATCCAAAAAGGGGTTGCCTGTACCGGCATTTGGCCGCTGAACTCACAAATATTCTCTGAAAGCGATTTTCTTGCAGCACATGTAACAGACAGACCAGACCCAGCACTCATTCAGGAACCTCTTCAAGGTGGTTCTGGCCATTCCTCAGTTGACACAAATACATCATTAGTTGTAGTTAGCACAAGTTCCATTAATCTATCTGTTACACCAGAACAGTTGAGACCTTTTCCAAAAGCAGGTCCACGGAAAGGAAGAGGTGGACGAAGACCTTTGAAGTCTAGAACTCTTACTTCAACACCTGTGAAGACAGCACTAGAGACAGAACATGCTTTACGACTAGAAAAAAAAAGGAAAACCTCTTCACAGCTGACATCGGGGACAAATGTTGAAAGGAAGTGCTTTATGGTCTCTGACGATGCAGAACTTGACCAGTCTTCTGAATCTTCTTCTAGCTATTCGGAAAAGGACAGTGACAGTGACGAAGCCTCAGACATTTCTGAAGAAGAGCCTGGTATTAAGCCTACTAGTTTCGAAGGTGACGATTATGCACTAGTAAAGTTTTCTTCGAAGAAAAGTTTTTTTTTCTATGCAGGCAAAGTTACTAAAAAGCACAATGAAAGGGAATTTGAAGTAAAATTTTTAAGACGTTGCAGTCGAAAGTCTAAATGTTTCGTTTACCCTGATAAGGATGACATTGCTGATGTTATGATTTATGATATGCTCAATCTTCCCAAACCAACAGAACTAAGAGGAACTGAAAGAATGGTATCAAAATTGTCATTTAAAGTAAATATGTTAAAGTATGACATTCGTTAAACCATAGAGATGGCCAGTAATTTCCTCATAAAGGACTTTGGTTGTATTGCTGACAGCTTGTACATTATCTACTAAATTGTGTTCTTGTTTGATGCATTTTTGTGTATTGGGTCAAACCACCTTCACCATGGGTCAAACCTCCACTATAATAGGAGGTTTGACCCATTTGCATCAGACAATTGATTTTTGCAATAACAATAATCATATTCAATATATGAATGTAGTTATTTTTCTATTTGTGTAAGAATATTGAAATTGAAAATGTTCATTAAAACGTATTGTCCATTGCTAAAATTTAATTTTTTAAAAATGTTTTTATGAAATGTGGGTCAAACCTCCTAAGTTTCCCCTATACAATTTCGTAACTCCATGGTGGTAGCCATATATTCACTGAATATTGCATTTTAGTGATTTCTTGTAAATGCAAACAGTTTCGGCAAACTCTTGCTAACAGCTTGTGACCAATTAAACTGCTAAAATACGCCTAATACGCTTGGTTAGTTTGGTTATGATCGCTGTCTCGGCCGGCAAAATAATCAACAAACAGCACTCAACTCCGGGTAAAATCTGCGTTGTTTTCCATCCGCACCGAAAAAGTTGAGATCGTTGTTCCATGGAGGTAAGAATAGTCAGGAGATGGCTTGTTGTGACTTAGTTGAAGCCAGATTTTTTAGTGTTCCATCATGGCGCTGAGGCGTTTTGAGGTTATGTACGCTTTTGTTGATGCGCCTATAATCAATTAAAAACACCTTAGCGTAATGCAAATTAGTAATTTAAGGAACAACATTGATTATCTACAATATTGCTTGGTCTGGGGGTTTCATTACAAACGTTTTCTTATTGCGATTAGTTAAGGAACATGTGGTTGCCATAATGGAACACCCAAAACGGCAACCTTCCCTTAGCTCCCATATACTGCAATAGGCAGGGCCAACCTCTGTGTGGTTCAATAGGTTTGTTCGCGTGGGCTGCCAGTTTTACTAGCCGAGTGCAAGTGCCATTTTTCGCTGGCAGGGAAATAACAGGAAGGGCAGCTGCTAGTGGCTGTGACTAGAGGTGTGTAGGTCCAGATATTTTTCGGACCTGGATCCGAAACCACATCTAGCTCTTCGGAATTGGTTCCTGGTACCAGTTCTGGCAGACCCATTGGGTCCTGCCGTCTGGCTACGTGCTAGACGGTTTTTAAAATTCAAGAGTGATGTGTACTGACCATAAAATGAAATAATCAGCAAACTTATTTAATGCTGATTCCCATCACTATTTCCCTAACCCAAAACAAAATGTTTTACAGTTTGTCAAAGCCGGGTAGAATAATTAAATCTGGTTGAAATAGGTAGGTCTGCGTGCATGCAAAAGTAATACTATACTGTTATAACTGAACAAGTTCTGTTCCAGTGGAAAAACTTGCATAACTATAACTTGCGAATGAAATAAATTACAAGATATAATACATAGCATTTTAAAGATAATGTAATGGCAAACATATATATATATATATATCAAAAGAAAGGGCGTGGGAACTGTTCGCAACAGTTCAGTTCCGGGCACGGAAACTGACTTGGAACTGGTTGCAACAGTACAAAATTCGCTGGGCAAACATGTATATAACAAATGAGTCTGGCATGTGGACTCAGTCCAATAACTGTAATGCACAATGGGTTGTATGGCCCGGATTTTTAAATAATACCTTTTCCGATTACAATTAGGCTGTAGGCCATGAATACATACATTTCCAAACAGTTTTAAATAGATAGATTTTGTTTTGCAAACAACTTATAATGCCACCATCAAAAAGAAGTGTAGTGCGGAATCATTTTACAATTCTGAATAAAAATTTGAATTGCCATATATTACTATTTATAAATAGGATAACTTAGCAATTTCAATCACAACACTAGCAGTAGAGCACTTCAGTTCTAGTTCCTCTGTGGAGCTGGACGTGGAGAACGAGATGGATTTCATCGAAATAGTTGCACATATTTGGTTCCCTCTCCACCAGAACACGAAACTTCGCACGCACACAGCTTACCATTCCCCTCCCCTTCCGCATGATCAAGGGTCAATATTCTTCCTTCCTTCCCTCTTCACTATTACCAATTCAGTTCAGTTCCAGTTCCACTGTGGAGCTGGAGTTGTTGCGCAAGTCGAATTTGATAGAAACTGTTCCAGCATACTTGGTTCGTTCTACCACTGTCGGGTCAGGAAGCAGCGCATCCACCTCCTACCTTTCCCCTCCCCTCTTCGTTATTCATGCCTACTACTTTTCTTGTCTCTTTTCCCTCCCCTCGTGCCAAATCACGCATCACAATATCATGTCCATATATTCCTTCCACCAGTGCGCCACCTGCCAGGAGTTCTGTTCCAGCAGCCGTAGCGTGCACATCGTGCGCACTGCCGTCCAGTCTACCAGACCTTCAGCTTCAGTCGCTCATCTGTGTGTTGGACACGTAACTGTGCCAACGAAGACACACAGTGTGAGTCGGTAACTATTACCACAGGTCGGCTAGGCAGGATAGCTAGCTAGTTTATTTAAATTATATTTAGGCAAGCTAGTAAGTGCTTGACACTGTGGGACATCTGAAAGGTTTCCTGTCTGCTGCTGTTTTCACAGTACCAGACAGCTTCTTCAGATCTTCATTAGCTATTTATTTTTAGGTTTAGTTTCAAGCCTAGGGTATTCAGCCATTAACTTTAGTATGTGTACACCCTCCAACCCCTCGGGGGTCCCTCCTGGCATCATGGCAGATGCCAAAAAACGTAAAAAGGACGACTCAGTCCAGGAAACCAGCGCAAGCATGGATTCCGAGAGCGGATCCAGCCAACAGGGACAACAGAACCCTGCCTCTCAGGCCCCAAAGCCCTCTCCACCCTATTACAGTCTACAATACAAAGGACTGTACCTACGGATTGGTCCTTGAACTGTTCAAGGACCAGCTAAGTGTGCCAACCAAAAAACCATCTGGTCCCGCAGGGAGTGCAATACCTGTGTGGTAAAGGCCACACAACAGTCGCACGTGACTTAGAAAACAAAAACGACAAGTCTGTGTAAGCTGCCAAGACAAACACGCAGCCAACTATAAGGGTTGTGAAGCCTACAAGAATGAGAAGTGACAGTTTTTGCCTAAAGACGATAGGCAAAAGTGCCAACAACAAAGCAAGGCCTCGCTGCAGACACAAAACCAACCCCAATCCAGCTACTGTGCCCCGCGCGTCCCCTGGGCACAAACAGGCCCAGATGACTGGTCCACTGTCCAGGGTCACAGAGACTGTACTCCTACCCAGAACTTCGTGCCTGGATATGTTCAACAAAATGTACCAATTTCAATCAGCAATATGTTAAGTGCCTTCCATGCTGTGCAGGGCTTCTCTGAAGTCGATTTTTCTGACCTAGCAAACCCCTATCGGCCCTGTGGCCAGCGCCCCACAACAGCTGGATCAAAAGGAAAAATGTCCCAAGGCACAGCCAAAAAAGTTGGGAAAAAGCCCGCCAGCTCACGCCTAGAACGACAGGAGCAGACTGCCAAGCAGGCTTTCCCCCACCACACTCCAGGTGCCGTGCCAGGATAGGCCAGAGCGCCTAGCCAATCAGGAGCGACCAGCTCAAAGCGAGCCTGTAAATTCTCCAGAAACGTCCCAGGACGTCAGTATGGACGTAACCCCAGTGCAGAGCACAGCTACTGTATCTCCCTCCCTGTTTAAAACAATTGAACAGCAGTTCGACCAGTCCCCAAAAATACAGCAAGATCCCCAACTGGGACAGCTGTGCAAACAGCTGTTCCAACTGCTTGCGATCTGGCTAGATCCGAGCAGCGCCCTAGAAGACAAGTGCCAGGCCACAATGGGTTTTGCCTTGTCGGTCAGGAAACTGGACCAACCCAATGCCTCCTCCTAGGCAGGATAACAGACCTGCAAACAGGCCCCCTTCCACCTAAAAAATCTTATTCTGGAATGCAGCAGGCATCCAGAATAAGAAGCAGGAGCTGATATATTACTTAAATCGCCTCCAGGTACAAATCACTGTAATAAATGAAACCCATTTACTCCCACAACACCGTTTCTCTGACCCAGGTTAGTCTTGCTTTAGGCGGGACAGAGAAAACAATGCAGGAGGTGGTGTTTTAATTTTAATTAAAAACACTATTAACTACCATGCAGCAAAACAGCCTCAACTTAATGCACCTGAAGCCGCGGGTATTAATTTAAAGCTCGGCGGCCAGCAATTGTCTCTTTATTCAGTTCATTGTCCACCTGGCCGCACACTTACGCGCGCGGATCTAAATGAATTGATAAATGTATCCCCCATTCTATTGGCTGTCGGCGACCTGAATGCAAAACACCCCACCTGGGGCTGCAGGACGCGGACAGCCAATTGAACTACTTTATTTAACCACCAAAACAGGCATAATTATTTAATTCATGCGCCCGATGAACCTCCATTGAGCCTACACAAGTAAATCACCAACCAGATATTTTAGATTTTGCAATATGTAAAGGCCTTAATATGATATTTACATTAGAAGCAACACATGAATTGGCCTCGGACCATTACCTTGTCCACTTAAATTTTGATCAACTGGAAACAGACGAAAGGCCAACTAGAAAAATTAAAGACTACAAACATGCGAACTGGGAAACCTTTAAAGAGTACCTGGACGAGGCAATTAATCTGCCAGATCCTGTTAGCACACCCTGCGAATTAGACTCTGTGATAGAGCATATCACAGAGCTAATTCAACTAGGAATTAGCCAATTTGTCCCCGAGAAAACCCCAAAGACCCATAGTGATTCGCTGCCCACAAATATCAGTCAGCTAATCACACAAAAATTCGCCTGCGCAGGTGCTACTCGCGAGGTAGAACTAGCCAACTCAGAGAACAAATAAATGCACTTAGAGAGCAAATTAACCTAGAAACTGTCCACTGGCAAACAGACCAGTGGAATAATAAATTATCCCGCCTCACCACTAAAGATAACAGTCTTTGGCACTTAACAAAGGCACTTACTAACAAGCGCAATCCTACCCCGCCACTTCAATGCCCAGCAGGTACTGCCTACAGGCCCCAGCAAAAAGCAGAGGCTGTAGCTAATCATTTAGAGACGGTTTTTATACCGAATGTCCAACCCCGCGACCCAGCACATGTTGCTCGCATATATAGGGACCTCCGAGTGCGACTTCAACAGCCTTCAGCTGACGAACCAGAATTTACGCATGCCGACGAGGTAAAACGAATAATTAAATGTATGAAGCCTCGCAAAGCACCTGGGTTCGATACCCTGCAAGCTATAGCGCTTAAGCAGCTACCAGAGTCTACACTAGAGGCACTGGCATGACACTTGCGCACTTCCCCAGGCCCTGGAAACGTACCAATGTAATTGTTTTTCCCAAGCCTGACAAGGATCAGACCTTGCCACAAAATACCGCCCCATAAGCCTCTTAAGTACGCTTTCAAAAGTGCATGAATGTGTTCTGCTGCGCCGCCTCGAAAATCATATAACAAACGCGAATATTTTCCCCAACGAGCAATTTGGCTTTAGAAAAAAGCACTCCATAGTTTATCAGTTAGTTAGACTAACTGAACGTACAACCACTACATTTAAATGGCGTCACTATTCAGTAGCAGTCTTTCTTGACGTAGAGAAAGCATTTGACATGGTGTTTCATGTTGGACTACTTTATAAAATGTATGAGAAACATTTCCCCGACTGTTATGTTAAACTCATTGCCTCCTATTTAAATAGGCACTCCTTTGCTGTAACTATTGATGGAGCGACCTTAGAATTTAAAGTAATTAGGTCAGGAGTTCCCCAAGGCAGCATACTAGGCCCAGTACTATATAATTTATATACTAGTGATATTCCGCGACCCCCTAACTGGAACATGAACCTAGGTGTATATGCTGATTAAACAGTCATAAACACGCATTCCAGAAGTGCCGAGATCGCAACCCGGCGAGCCCAGGGACTTTATTCTAAGTTTCTCGAGAAGTCTATCGTTACCTTTCGATTTCGATCCCGAGAGACCGCGCCCCAAACGATCGAGAAAGAAAACACTCAAAATTGGTATTCTAAATGTATGGTCGATAAGTCACTGCTTCACTTCGGCAAAGTTCGGGTTATCGACTTCCTCCTCTAGCATTTTTCTCAACCATCTTAACTTACAGTTAACAACCAACTGTACAAAAATAAATACTTGAAATTGCTACGAAAAAAATTTCATGAAAAATAACTTTTGGTCTAAATATTACTCTTGTAAGTTAAATAATTTAATATGTTAGTCGGTAAGAATGTAACTCGCTGATGTTGGGATTCTTATTAAGTAAAATAAAGAATATTTTTCGAAACTATTTGCACGGGATATTTAGTGCGTAGTGTGTTGGCACTATAATTCGTTTCAACACAACTCGCCACATTAATGGCTGCTAGTAACTCGCCGAACAATATTAAATAACATTTCGTAGAAAATTTATTCAGCCGATTATGTATATGCGTGTCTTAATAAATAGTCAGTGCTCAAATATACACAGCAAGAACAAAAAGTCTGTATAACCACTGGCGAAATATTTTATTGTTACACTAACCTGACAAAAACGTAAAATAATAAAAAAAAAACAGAGACATACCTTTTGAGAAAATGAATTTACTTATGACTTGTCAACACTAGAATATAGCGTACGTATTATAATACATATTGAAAAATATCGCGTTTTTGTGACGAATCGAACTTCAAAATTATTATTTCGCAGGAACCAG
The DNA here is from genome assembly GCA_003012365.1 of Medauroidea extradentata. Lineage (NCBI taxonomy): Eukaryota > Metazoa > Arthropoda > Insecta > Phasmatodea > Phasmatidae > Medauroidea > Medauroidea extradentata. The sequence continues at coordinate 419 of PNEQ01069681.1, read as the reverse complement.
CATCCTAACGCCTCTAACCACTTTTTTTTTTATTGAAAATAAAGTACATATCTAAAGAAACAAGTACAATGTGGACAGAGGCTCGAGTGCGCATATCCTTTTTTTTTTTGTACAAGTTGTTTTACATGGTAATAATACACACAGGTATAATGTACAAGTGCACAATGACTACATTACTACATTTTAGAAGAAAAATAAATATGGTATATAATGTTTATATTGTTGCGTGCCATGTTCCTGGAGGCCAGTGGTCGGCGGCTGTTTCGTAACACCTTGAGGGCTGGCCGATGACTCAAAGCCCGGGTGGCTCATAGTGGGAAACCCGCCTAACCTACTTCATAGATACCTGTCCCAACTGCGTCTTAACCCTTCGAGGGCGGCCGACGTGACAGCCAGAACGTCCGAAACATGATGAAATA
>PNEQ01069680.1:45660-58423 GCA_003012365.1 Medauroidea extradentata | reverse complement strand
ACATCTGTCAAAGTTAAACAAAAAATAAATCAACCGTTGACTGAGTGAGTTGTTATTGATGAAGTCACGATGATTGGTTAACCTTGAAATTAAATCAAACTGAGCTATCCGGAGCACGCGCAAATTTAACATAACCTCAACACCAACTGCAGTAGACCAGAACAGCAATAGTCCAAATAGCAACACACAGCAAGACGCAGAAAGGAAGCGTCACAGTGGCAGACCTTAAGTGTAGCCTTATACAGTATCTGAGTTATGTATGAGTATAGATGGTTCTGGATAAACTGAGCACTTTTGAAAATCTAGTCACTGTTTTCCTTTTAGATTATTGGTATTTTTTTTTTTAATATATATATATATATGTACGGTAAATAAACCACCCATTATAACAATCAAATTGTACAGAATGTACTGTACTCAAAAGTTTATTTTTCAGGTCACAATAAATATTATTTTGTAATTATTATTCTAGACACAGTTGTCTTCGAGAGTGCTCACTTGATCGCAAACCATTTATAAGCAATTAATAGAGTAAAGAAGCTACCATTGAATAAGTAGACCTCTATAATAGTAAAATATCAGCAGGAATCCCAGCCATACTCTGAACTCTGAACAGATGGTACAGTACTTGTAGTAGAGGCTAGCTTTAAATACATCAGACAATTTAATTGGTCATCCATAGACAATAAATGAAACGTAAGGTAGCTTAGATGGTCTGTGTTAGTGTGTGTGAGGGACAAAATTGATAGTGCTGTGCCACTGACCTTTTGCAAAACAGTATCACCTATATGCTACAGCCATTCAATTGGCATTCAGTGCTTTAGTATTTCTTTTTCTGTGGGTACGCGGTGGCCTTATAATTTTAAATGTCCTTATTTGATATATGGTGTAATGTTTAACTGATGTGTTTTTTTTTTTTTGTGTGGTGGTGGTGTGGGTTTTCTTTATCTTCTTCTTTCCTCTTCTACAAAACAAGTTCAGTATTTTTTGTGGTATTGCAGACTGATAAGAGCTGTTTTGAGCCGTTTTGATGGGCTCGAAAATCAATTTTCCATACTTAAAAACTTCTAAATTATAAAATTTTATGTACTGTCAAATCATACACAGCAATTGCTAATTAATCAGTAGAAACTTCTGTACTATTCTGTAACCTTGCTAACACAAGGTTTTAAAAAAATTATGCACAAAAAATAATTTTTCTAGCACTTTTTAAAAAAACCAACCTGAAAACTATAAGCTAAACACAAAGGTAACCCTACCTTTGAAAATATGATGGACTGACGGATGAATATATTTATTTTGCTGAATTCTATGTGAAAGTAAGTTAATCTGGAGTGATCTGCTTCTTATGTAATGATGTTAAAGTTGCCTTTTTTGCTACTTGCATAAAAACTGCTAATGTTTTGGTTGTAACAAGGCCCAGACTTCTGACATTTCAAAACAGAGATTGACTGAAGTGTTTCTTTCGACAATGACTTGAATTCTGTTACGTATTTTTAACAATGCTAAAAATACACGTACATTTCGCATTACTGTGTGAAATACAGTACGTCTATCTGTTGCAATAGAGAAGGGCTCTGACTGTAGGTGCGAAAGATAATCAGAAGTTGAATTACGTGCCATTTTATTAAAAATACAAGTTATTTTTGTGCAGACACAGGTGAATTTTGTTGCGATATTTGAGTTGGGTAACATTTTTTTTAATAATCCACTGGAATGATCTACTGCACTAAGTTGAATATTATTTAACCACAATAAAAAAAAAAAGTATTCCGCTTTCATAGCGTCCAAATCGGTATTCGTAGTGTTGAAAGAACTGCTAATTTTCAAGTTCTCTTCCTGGCTAGACACATTCCCGACGTATTTGTGTCGTTCACACAAGCACTTATGTAAGGTTTACTATGCTTGTTTCTGGGGTATATCTGATTGCTTGATTCAAAATTGTAGGTCATGGGTTCTATAAAAACACAGTAACAGTGTGTTAATGTTAATCCACAGTATTATTGACCAGAATAGTTTTGTCTTTTGAACACTTCAGCCTGTAAGCTTTACAGTATTAATAATATTCTCGTGGAATGTTATCATTGCCCACTAACGGAATGGAATTCCAGAACAATATTAACAACTTGAAAGTTACTGTACGTTGCTCTGCATACTTGGGTTCTGTTTGCCATCATCATCATGTGACTTATTTCCTTTAAAGAACATATTGGATATATAAGTACATCAATGTATATTGCTGCAGCCACTTGCATAGTAATCTCAATAACTCTCACCACCAAGAAGGTTCTCATAGTTAAGACTGCAGCGCTGGTACTGGTGACTTACTTGTGACTTTAATAACATAGCATCTTAAAATGTTTCTACGGTTACGGGTTACATATTAATGGTAACTAACTTAGCATTACACACAAGTGGTGCTTGTGAAAACCACATTGGATCTACTTGACAGAGTACATATTACTGTAAAATCGGTCAAGAATGTCACATAAGAAATATCTACTGGCCCGCAAGATCTCTAAATATTGAACTCTAGCTCGTCACCGGATTCACTCTGGTCTACCCTGCTCCCTAGCAGGATAGATAGCCGCTAGCAGATTTTTTTTAAAAAAAGACCGCCAAGATACTACTCTTTGGATTTATGTCCGCTTGTTAAACATCCGACGGCTGAGTAGATCCAGTCACATACCTACTACATTTTCATAAGCGCCTGAGGTGCCTTTTTCTTATGAAATGAGATTTCAAACCTCACTGTTATCCCTCTGCCATCCCCAAGGGGACCTATTACTAGAAGGGAAAGAGGAGGCTTCCGCTCCACTAAGTGTACTTGGAGCATTGCAGCAATGGGCACAGTCCTCTATTGCACTAGGCGTACTGGCCTAATGGAACTATGAGTGTACCTCCACACTTTGCTTACCTTGACCCGCTGGACCTCAGGATACCAGACTTTTGCCACTTTATAATATTATTTCCCCTGTCTGTCTGTAACGTATACGTTCCTATACTGTTGATCCGATTGCTGTGAAACTTTGGTGGATTGTAGTGTGTGCATTCGTGAAGGTTTCTGACAAAAATCATACAGGTACATACACTCATGAGGGGGCCGGGAGGGGAACAGAAGGAAGCAGGGTGACAGAATGGGTACCAAAAAATTTTGTAAAAATTTTTATTTTTCAAAATGTTTCGAACCCTTAACACATATTTATTTTAAACCATTTAAACTTTATATATACACAGGTGCATAATCCTTTATCTGAAATTCTGAAATCCGAACAGCTCCAAAATCCGAGATGTTTTCGTGGCTCGAGTGGCGAAATTTTTTTTTCCACAGCAACCGACGAATTTGAGTCATGTGGCTCGTCCATTCAAAACAAATAAGTATTTTTGACAAAGATTGCATGCTTCGTTCATTTTTTCATACTTAATAAACATGAAAAGGCGAAAGGTAATCAAAATCTGTTACAATCAATAGTATCGTAGGTTGGCTACAATGAGACAGCATGCAATGTTATTCTTATTCTTACATGTTTATTTCTTTCATACGTTGGCTACAATGAAAACATATTCAGCACTCGAAGTTGGCGGTGATGAAAATGTATCCATCATCTATGACTGTGCTTCGTATGTTCTATGATAATATGATGCCTTTGTAACAAAATTTTAAAGTACGGTTAGCGTTGAACACGTGGCGAAAATTTAGCGAGTGTGATTATTGTAGCTGATCTCTACTGTTTTACAACTTGGATTTCATTTAGAGGAAATGAAATATTTTCATGAATTTAGTAAATTATTTTGAAATACATATTTCGACTGTTGGTTTCCAAGGAACATGCAAGTTTAGGTTATGTATACAGTTTGTTTGATTTATGTGACAGCGTTCATAATTTTTCCGCATTCTGCATTCTTTTTTTTAGTCAACCAAAAAACTGAAGTTTGAGAATCCACTGTATTTTTTTACCATTAATAAATATATGTACGTATTTGCCAAGAACCCTAAAAACCAGAATGGACAAGGCATTATCAAAAATTGTTCATTTATTCTGAAATCCTAAAAACTCCGAATTTTGAAATGCTGCTAGCCCCAAGGATTTCGGACCTGTATTAGTATGTGTCTATATATATTTAATATAGACACACATTTAAGTTTTTTTAAAAATAAGACAGTAATGTATTCCTTTTAATATTTTCAGAACTAAATTGATTATTTGTGTGAAATTTGAAATTTTGAAGTTTTTCCAATAAACTTTTATGGGGGAAAAAATTGCTTTATTTATTTATTTTTATTTTTTTGGAAAAGTTAGGTTTTTGGAAAGATATTAAGAATATAATTACAAAATCTACTATCTCATTAAATTGAAATCCCTCCAAACGAAGTCGTGTGCAACAGCTAGTAGTGAATAAAGAGAGGTTTTGTTAGAGTCGTTGTTATTAGTTTTAGAGTCTTTGTTACTAAATATTAAAGATGGCAAGCTGTAGATATTCATCCAGGCGAACAATATGCGTAGTAAAATATTAATTTTAATTGATTTGAATTAACTTCGACACAAGTTATTTTTCAGCACATTCAGCAACTTTTTCAAAGTATGTATGTGCATATATTATGTGGGTGCAAATGTTTTGAACTGTGCATATAATGACTTACAAAACAGTGTTTCCTGCTATGTGCCTTTCATTTTACGCCTGTTGTACATACATATTTTTTCTTTTAACTTGATATGTTTATTTCCTTTCGTGGTTTACTATTGTCGCCACTGATTTAATTTTCTGCATTGGCTGATGGTTGTGTAGCATTTTCAGGGGGTGAGTAAAGGGCTTCCAGACACTTTCTTTGTATCGAAAACAGCAGTTAGTTCACCTATAGTTCCACTGTATTCACTGAGAATGGTCAGACATTATTACTCATGAATGACTCCTCCCACAAGACTGATGTGCTCTTATTACATGCACTTCACTTTGATTGGCTCACTTGACCATTCCCAACTCCATCCTAACTTCCTGAGCAAGGTCAGGACCCACGACTTTCTAGATGTTTTGTCAACTAGGCAGTTTTACCTGGTAGGTCTTCCTCATATGGTGTCTCTCTTTGACGTCACAGTGGTTTCACTCTGTGCACAGTACATTGCACTAGTTTAAGTTTTTTGTCGTGCAGCCAGCCTACTGGTCCAGGATGGCAAGTATTGGCCTGAGCTTGCAGCACTTCCGTGCGTTTCTTTATTCTATAATTATGGAGCTTGCCAAATTTAAGACTTCTAATTTAGAAGTTTGTAAATGACACAGTATGTTTATAGAATAGCTTATCTGTGCATATCTATATATTTCATAACCTTATTATCAATCATTTAACTATTCAGGTGAAAAGAGGATTTTGTAATACAATGTGATTTGCTGGAGAGCACGTTTAAAGGTACTTTTAGTTACCAAAACTTTTGATTTTTCTACGTCACGATGGTAAAAGTTTGGTGTATAGATGTATTCGGATGGTAAATATGCCACATGGTATATTTGTAGGAGAATAAAAGATGAACTTTCAGTATCTGTGTATGGCTGTTGAACTCCAGTGCAGACAGTTAGAAATCCATGTTTTCTTTTAAAACTGTTAGATGCATGTACAATGTATCACAATATCTAGTGTTCACATTGATACAAATCTAATCCATAGCTATACAGTGTACTTTGGTACAAACTTTCTGCTAATAAAATTATAGGATCACAGATTATAAGTACCGTAATTTCAGCAATACATGTCAGTTTAGAATCTTGTACGTAAAAGCATTGTGGGACTACCATGCATGTCAGTGTAGCCCTTATTGCTTCGTAACTTCCGAGCTTTCAAGGTGTATATAGTCTGTACAGTGTTAGTTTGCCTAATTTTAACATTTATCTTCTGAGAAAAACATCTTAAAAGTGTATGGTATGTAATTCAGCGCTAAAAGCATCAGTTCAGAATTGTAGGTTTCTCGAAGCCAATTTGCAAAAATCACAAGTCGGCAATCCTAGACAATAGTTTGTGCCAACATTCTGACGCCAAAAACTTGTATGTTTATTTGCAGTGCAAGAGATCACGCTTAACAAATGCATCATTCTGGGTAAATGTTTGCTTGGTTTGCTCATAAAGCTGGCAAATATAATTATCACGGATTGCAAATTTTCAATATTGACTTTCAAAAAGTGTACATCTCAGTTGAATAATTCAGCGCTTATTATCTACCATTGCCCTCTTAAATAAGATTACAGAGAACTGTTTTTTTCCAGGAAGCCAGGATGGTTTATAGGTCAAAGAATTGCTCCACGTTTATTCGTGCCCTAATTTTTGTGGCAATAAACCCTACAGGTTTTTGGGTTTGGCATGCAAAGTATTGCATATTGTACTATGAAAATATTTATTTGCAGGCAAACTGTGAATTATTTTATAAAATGCCCTACATATGTACATTTGACCATGCACACACTCTTCAAGATTTTTTCAGGCCATGTCTGTCTAAAATCATTCCAGTTCTTGGCACCAGTGTGAAAAAAAACTGAACCTTAACATCTATATGTCCTCCTCTTCCATATTGAACTTCAGTCTGCATTTTTTCAAAGTCTTGCATGTGTACTGTTGCTGTTTTGGTATTTATGTAGTTCAACTGATGCTATACTTCATTTCTTGACCCTGACTAAACTATGATTTTGAAAGTTAATGTAGTCAAGTTATGAAAACAATTACATTCCATTTGGCAGAAAAAAATAATCTAAAGCTTCCTAATTCTGATGGAAATTCTTAATTAGCAGTGTTTTTTTTCTCTCACTAAACCTATATGGTAAGTGCTAATTTATTTAATAAATTTATTCGTGCAATTATGATTATATAATGCTTCTCCACTTCACTCCTTTGCTGAAAATTTTAAACGTTGCCAGTTGGAAACTCAAACATTTTTTTTCTTTGCGCCATCTCCGTTCTTTTCTTCACTTTACCAAATCCAAAGTTTATATCTGTTTCTAGAGGTTGGCATCTCTTGAAAAAAAATAAGATCACAAATACACAATCAGTACTAGTGCATTGATATTCGAAATGCTGGCTGCATTTTTTTCAGTATCGTCACAAGGATTGTTTTCAGCCCAGTAAAACAATTATTTGTTGAGAGTTTGTAGTAAAGTCCTATGCATGTTAATGATGTTGTGTTTTTACAAATCCGCGTGGTGTTAGCAGCCGTCTTTAGCCATTTCAAGTGTCTCTAAAATCATGTTTCTAATATGTGTACTGCCTTTTTTAAAATGAAAGAAGAATAACTTCAAGTGCGTGTTCTTTCCATAGGTAAACGCATTCCTATAAAGTACAATATAGCGCTCAAAAATAATAATAAAACATAGCACGCTAAATCACCGTTCGTGCGCCACGTACGTAGGCTTCTTAATATTAGCAAAGCCATGAGGTCGTTTATTTCTGCGTGTGCATCCCTGCACAGGCACGCACGGCATTTTGATATGAGCAATGTGGTACTCGTGGGTGATAAATAACCGTGTAAAACAGCCTCGTAAACCTTGGCGGTGCCGAGAGTTAACGCGGCGGGCGTGAATTACAGCGTGCGTGTTTTTCTAGCACGCCGCCAAATCGAACGCAGCGAAAATATCCCGGGCGCCCTTCGGCCAGGACTTCGCACGTGGCGACCAACATTCCTGCGATGCGCCCTTGTCGGCGGCAAAACACTCTCTAGCGGGAAAAGTGCAACTGTGTCTCAATAGTCCCCCCGCGCAAGTGCGTGAGCAGTCACCATCCCCTGTAACAGTTTAGATTAGCTTATGTTAAATAAGCTTAGATGGTTAAAAATGTTACGAAAAAGGAGAGAAAAGCAGAACCAGTCAACGTGCATTTTGCCATGAAACTGGGGACGATTTATTTCACTCATTACACAGGAGGTATGTGATACCAACGCCATAAAACAAAACTTCTCAGTGGACATCTAAAGTTTCCCTTTTTCAATACGAAATTGTTTATTGACGAAAAAGGGGAACATACTGTGTTCTGATTGGAAAATCTGTTTTGTTAGGTTAGGAAACTAACATACAGTACGCGCCGTTTAGTTGGCGGTTGGCAGCTTTAGGAAAGGTGGAGGGCATTCCATAAATACGATCACTAAGTCAAGACACAGCATACTCCGGAATAAAAATATCGACCCCAAGTTCATAAGACATTCAAATAGAAAACTGTAGTAGTAATGAATGCCTCTCCTCTCTTCGACATTCCCCACTCGCCAGCCGCCAACTTAGATGGCGTGGACTGTACAAAGTGATAGGCCTAGTGTTACCAAAACACTATTGAACCGTTGCAGCCAGAATATGTAACAGTCGCGTTGGGGTGGTAAAAGAACTGACAATCATTACTATTATGATTACTATATTTTATTTAAGTTTTCAGAAAGGAAGCAAGCAAAAACTTATTTCGGGATAATTGCGTTGTTTTGGTTGGTAATAGGTGTTTTGGTTTTCCCCTGGAACTGACACTAGATATCACCTAGCCTATTGTTAGTTATTGTGATTCGATGAATTTTTTTTATATCACGGAACATTTTTCAATAGTTCATGAAAATTGTATTACCTGCGTAAATCTGTGATCAAAAGAAATTCCTAAGAAATCATGGGACATGGACATGTACACAAGTACATGTGTATGCATGTATGTGTAGTGTGTTATATATGTAAACACACACACACGTGTCCACAAATTGTCACAACAACTTCAAACGTAAATTAAATATAACTAAACATTATATGAATGTGCGTTTTGTAGGTTACACGTGGAAGAAAGTTTTCCAGAGTTTTTATACGAATTTAGTTACACATTACCACTCTACAAAAGATGGCTGAATATGTGTCTTAGTTTATTGGGACCATTTGGGACACAAAAGTCCAACGAAATTACTGAACCAGATATGGAAAGGACCCTTGCAAAATCTTCAATACAGGCGTGGCATCGTAAGTTGCTGGAAACTGCCAGCGTTCCGTATAAGAAGGGTGTCGGCCGACCACACGCAAGTGCTGGCGACCTCGGCCGTGTGCATGCTGGGTATGTGAGTCGCCCTGGACAGTTGGTTCGTACAGCTGCAAGGCATCTGCAGTTACCACGATCAACGATACGCAAGAAGTTCCGCATAAGCATCTACGTCTCTGTGTATACAAACTGCAGCTGGTTCAAGCTCTGTAACCTTGCGATACACCGTAGTGCGAGGAATTTGTTGCTGACATGTTGCAACGCATTGACGAAGAAAAATTCCTCAAACAAGCTGTGTTTAGTGACAAAACATCTTATGTGTCATGTATACTGGACAAGCATAATGTAGGGATCTGGAATTCATTAACATCCCGACGAATCACGAGAGATTGTGCGTGATAGTCCATAGGTCAATGTGTGGAGTGGTGTCTGCGTAATAGAATGATTGGCCCATTCTTCTTTATTGAAAGAACAATCACAGCCAGTATGTACCTGGACGTGCTAACCAAATTTGTGACCACGCAACTGGCAGGCATAACAACCTAATATAATCTTGCAACGAGATGGAGACCCCGTCCAAAAAAAAAAAATTGATTTCTGGCTGTGCGAGAATTACTGAAGCAGCAGTTTCTGGAACGATAGATTGACATAGACGGCCCAATTCATTGGCTCCCTCGTACGTTTCTTGATGCGAATTTATTTTGAAAATAGGTTGTGTTTTGTAAGCTGTTTTGAAGTCTACGTTAAATGTTACACATTCGAAAATGAAATGTAACAAAATTGGTATTTTTAACTCACAAATTTTGCAGTTACTGGTCCGTGTTTTGGAGGAAGTTTATTTCATAAAATTGCCGAAGTGTGGCTCGTGACGTATTGCATAAAACCTGGAGTCTTTGTTATGATATGTTAAATTGGCATACATAAGAACCTACAGTTCGAATGCCGAGTGGCCCCAAGAACTGTATTGCCCATGTAAACACATATTGCACGTTTTCATGCGGGGTTTAAATTGACTAAGGCAGTTGTGTTCAAAACGACTTTATATATATATATATATATAATCAAAAGATTCCGAAAGTATAATTGTTAGTTTTAGTGTTATGTATTATCGCTATTTTAATTTTTTGGAACTAGTTCAAATAATTGCACAAATAATTCAATAGCTGTGATCTAATGGCCCTCCTGCAACACTGTAGGCTGTAGTTGAAGGCTTTGCATGTGCAAACATAATGAAGTTCTTGTTACCTATTCTTTGTCCCGGTGTAAAACAATTGCCGTTGTTGTGCTGTGATAGCCGTTGGAATCTCAAACACGCCGTCGGGGAGCTCAGCTGGGACCGGTGAGTGTGCGTGAAAGAATGTAGCTGATAAGAATGAACAATGAGTTGCCCCAGCGGTGCAATGAGGAAGGCTCGCAGATATGTTTCGCAGAAGAGAGTTGCATTCCAGGCACGGTAGGTTTTTGAACGCACTCCGGTTCGGAAATGCTTGGCAGCAGGAGATGTTAACGGCGTAGGAGCTAAAAGGTTATGGGGCAATTTAAAAAATAATTGAACTCCATTACAGGTGAATAAAGGCGTGAATGTGGATAAAAACAGACCACAGGCCATATGCTTCACTCTTGCCTGTGTCCTACATCTTGTACAGATGATCTGCAAGCCAACCTCGAGTGCCGCACTGAGCGAGGTGGCACAGCGGTTAACACTTTGGACTTGCATTCGGGAGGACCCGGGTTCGATACCCGGGTTCGATCATCCTGATTTCGGTTTCTCATAGTTTCCCGAAATCGCTCCATGCGAGTGCTGGGATGGTCATATCAGACTCCTCGTCCAGCTACTGTCATTGTACCAAGTTGTGACTAATGACGAGACGTAAGCCCACTAACCTACCTACTGTCCGTGACAGAAACGAGCGGCCCTGGAAGTTATGCGGCGACCAGATTCTTTAACGTTATAACACGGTGTTGATGTTCGCGCGCATGACTACTTCGCTGTCTAGGTATTAATAAACCATTGTTACTTAAGCAAGTTTCCCCAGGAATTCTCCAACGTCAGACCAGCTCCATCTCTCCCATGCCTAGGGCCGCTCGTTTCTTTCACGGACAAACCCGAGTGCTGCGGGCCATTGAGTACGTGTAATATGAAAAGACACGATAGGTACGTAATTTTATATTTTACCTACGTTTTATTTTCCGTCCTACGTAGCGTAGTCTCTTAGGCGCCTTTCTACGGTGTGAGAGGTTCTGGGTTCGAATCCTAGCTCGAGCATGGCAGTTGTGCTGTCCCGTAAAACTCTTGTACCTCACCTCTTATTTATTATTAATGTTATGTTTATACAAGTTGTAAATTTGTATGTTTCCGACTCGAGAATGTACATGAGCAAGAAAAGAAACGTATTGCAAAGCTGGATGGACGGTACAGTGGAACGGTAACCACAATGAACGACGTTGTTAATGTAGGCCAACAGTGCAGAAATATTTTGCCACGGTATTATCAGCGACCCATAATTCTTCAGGGATGAAAGGATGAATGAAGTATATATGCGGTAGTTTAGTATTATGAGTGCATGGTACATAAATAAACCATAAAAATTTCTATCGATATTTACAGGTGCTTGGAAGCTATAGTTATATAAATATGTGTGTATGTGTGCGTATATATATATATATATATATATATATATATATATATATATATATATATATATAAACAGTAACTCTTAGATGATGGTATTTGCCAACTTTAAGAGTAAACATTTTCTCAGAATGACGCGTTCGTTAGCCGCAATTAAGTAGCCTATTTTTTCGGCGTCAGAAATTGTGCCCAAAATATACGTCACTCGAGAAAAGTTTGCTCAGAAAATTAGCAAAACTATTGTCTAGGATTGCTGTATTTGAATTTTTTTACATATTGGCTCCAAGAAACCATACATTTTAAATTAATTGTTTTATTTACTATGTACTTGCCCTCTTTATGTGTTGCATGTAACAAACTTTACTGAATACGAAATTCTTAACATCGTTCGAATCTAACGGTATCAAATGGCAGTATTAATTACTAAATTTACTAATTAGTTCACAAATTGCAAAACCCAGCAAACTTTTTACATGACTTAAGGCCAAGTAAGCTTTGGCCTTTTGTACAAATCGTACCAGGAATGCCCAGTCCCCCCCCCCCCCCCGCGCCAGCCCACTTTTCATTCCGGTGCTGCTTCGTACCAGCTCACCAAGGGGCCGATTACATATCGCTTATTGATGGGTGCAACGCAAAATTTTCACCTGCGTTACGACTCTTGCACATGCAGTAGAAGACCCGTTGTACTTGCTCTGCACTTGCGCTGCGCTGCGTCGGTGCAAATAGCAGGTAGGGATATTTAATCAGTGTAAAAAATTGCTAAACGAATCAAATTGTTGGGGGAAAAATTGGGGATAGCTGTTTTCGAGTGTTTAAATTGCTTTTTCGGTCATAATTTTCAGGGTATTTGAAAAAAAGTGCCTAATAGATCCTTTAACAATGTACGCGGCACCGAGATGAATAAAAAAGTCAGTGGTGGCGTATATGTAACTCCTGCAGGTACTGAGTAGTGACGCCGAATATGTAGGGGCTTATTCATAGTCGTTTTTGACCCGGACTAGTGCGGGATTATCGTCGGACTAATTTTTTGTCTTATTCATAGACGCGGACTATATCTAGTCCGACGTTACTTGGCGTTTATGAATAAGGTAACACTTGGTCCGGACTATAGGACCAACCCTGGACTAACTGGCACAAGATGATCTCAGGATCATCTCGGAACT